>WHPZ01578205.1:0-10433 GCA_016617965.1 Macrosiphum rosae
TGATATTGTATCATTGAATTCAAATTTAATAGCATCCATTATACAGTGACCCACTTGTTACCTACTGTACAGCAGAGCGACATCCACTTACCCACCTTTTTAAATTTAATAGGTATTGACATTATTTTAAATAACGATCAACACAAAACTTGGACAACGTTTGTTTAAATAACATAACACGGAATTTTTTCAAATGCAAGCCCTCATACTTAATATATATTATATTATATTCCGTCGAGTCGTTAGTGCAGCCGGCGCCGTTCGCCGAGAGTACGGGGACAAACCTCCAATGTGAAAAAAGTGTATTTTCAGGAAAAACAAAGACATTTTAAATAAAGAAATCACATAGGAGTTATTTCATAAATGATTTATAGTTGGTAACATTTAGGAGGAATTTTTCTACGGTAAAGATAGCACATAACATAGGAGATTTCATGAATGAATAGCTAATTTTTTTCTGAATCCAGGGACATCAAAACTTCAAAATCATACATTTGTCACATAGGAGGTTTGTTCTCGTGAACGACAATACATAGGTACAGGGGTGCCCGAAAAAAATCAGCTAAGTGGGTCAAAATTAAATTTCTGTTACCTATAGGTACATACTTAGGTATAATCACAATATATTTACATTATTAAACGCTGATTTTTTTGTTCATTAAAAAATCCCAGTGAGTGCGATGGCACCCTCTCCTGCGGGCGTTATATACGTCGATATTATATTATAATATACACGCTGCCTTGTCGTCAGCAGGTACTTAAGGCATTTAGACTTAGGTATGTAATTACATATATATAAATATATATATATAAATTATATTGTCTTCGTCGCGTCGTGTGCAAGCACGGCACTTACGTAGGTATTTTATTATTACCTATATCAATATATAATATGTATTATATCGGTCAATATATCTACACGTATATTATATTATATTTCGTCACGTCATTAGTACAGTAGACGGCGCCGTTCGCCGAGAGCACAGTGTTATAATATCTATAATGTACTCCGTCTCGACGTCTGCACGCATGGCACGGCCGTCGGCGGCCGTGCGTATACGCGAGGGCACGCCTTCGCCGCCGTCGGTCGGGCGCGCCGAGAGATAGTCCACATTTCAATCGTTAAAGCCACTCCACGGTGTCCGGCTTTTATCCCAGGGTCACGCGTAGGTCCCGAGACAGATTATTGTTGTCCGTCCATTATACTATATACCTATGTCTCGTCACGATCTATTTAAGTCATGGGCACTCTACTCCCCCCCATGCGAATAAGGCGATGCAGTAAATAATATATTATATTATCGTCTGTCCACGTTGTTGACTCATGGGCGTAATTAGGATTGAATAGTGAAGGGGGATAGAGTCCTACAAAACCAAAGTGTAATTAGCTCCCTTATCAGTTTTCTCGTAGGAATAATGAGACAACACTAACCACGAAAAAAAAAAATAGTAATACATTTTGTTTTAACTACAGTGACAACTGTCAATTACGCCGACTACAGTCTATATAATAATATGTTACAGTTGTCAGTTACAGTTGTCAGCTATGGCTGTGTAATATAAGTTATAACCAGTGGCGTAGCTAGAATTATGAAATAGGGGTTGAGGCAGTTCCATAGCCAGAAGTGGGGGTTGGGGTTGTCAAAAGTAAAAATTCCCTAGTAGTTTTCAATAAGACCGGGAAAAACAAAAAAAAATTAAGGAAAAAATTTAATCGGTAGATTATCGCATTCGAATCAAATTTTGTCGAATCTTTAAAATGTTTATTACGTTCATCTTTAGTACCTAAAAATAATTATTTTTTTTTCATTTTCTTGCAGTCACGTTTTTTTTTAAAGATTTTTCATCTTGCTTTCAATTATTACAAACCCAGGTTTCTGGTTTCATTTTTGTTCTTATTAAATTCAAACACACCGTTTTGGTGAAGAGATTTTCCACAAAATGAACAAGTGATTCTTCAAGAAGCATTTTTACTGTCCTAAAAGGTGATGACATTCACAAAAAAACAAAAAAATTAAAAAATTAAAAAAAAAAACAAATCATTGTAAAATCAATACATTCTTAGTTTTCACTCAGAATCTAAAATAACTATATTATTTAAAAAAAACAACCACACTAGACTGACCAATAATCTATTTCCCTTACATTTTATTGTAAGTTAATTCATACTCATTTTAAAATTGGCAGAGTAAAATGTATTATTATGAAAGTAAAATTTGCTATGTTATACGTTTTTAACACTGGACAATACTTGTGGATGTGGTGTCCTCTTAACAACAGTATGTTTTACCACTTGTACCTATGTACAGGGGGATCTAATTAAAGTAAGAAACTCTTTATTTCAGTAATATAGGCTGTCAGATTCCCTAAAACATATTTAGGTACGCCTTTATGTCCTTCTTAGACCAGTTTCAGATGATTATTGGTAAAACTTCTATATGAGGATAATGGATTAATCACAGATACTTAAGTGGCTAAAATTAAACTTTAAGCCAAATAGTGTCTGACAATTTCTTTTCTCTTATTAATATTTCTGGAATAAATGTAAAGAAATTAAAAACGTACTTAGCTAGCAAATTGTAAGAACATAATATTTTAATCTAGGCATCCTTATTTCCATTACACTGCACTTGTTACAATACCATTTTACTATTTATTAGATACTTTCCGAATAAAATATTGTATTGTGATTAATATGTGGTGATATTATTATATGTACCTACTTATAATTAATTATAAGTTAAATATTCATTTGATAGATATGAAATTTCAATCCACAGTAGGTTGAAATGAAGCCTATGTGCCTAAAACAGGGGTTTTTAAACTTTTGGCGCAACGGCACTTCTAATTTTGAAAACAATTTAAACGGCTACCATACAAATTTTGATACTAATAAAATAAACAAATGTTTATTTTTTACTGGCTCTCTTGATATAATAATCAGTGAAGTCCCCGGGAGTCGCGATGAGCAGGTTGAATACCACTTCCTAATTTCCTTTGTCACCACAGACAGGTGTAAGTTTATACGAACCCCCCACCTATTTTCTACCTTCTCTATATATAACAACATAATATAAGTACCCACCGACTGTGCCATATCACCATTCATCACAAATCAGTTTAACTGCAGAGTTCATACAACTATTGTTACTTTTGTCTCTTCTACAAGATAAAGCCAACCCTACACTGTCTTCTCTGAAAAGGTATGTTATGCTAATCCAAAAACAATGGACTACTTATCGTTCGGTAAATTTATGGGTCATATTTTATATAAAGTTAATTCAAAATAATGTGTCAATTTTATTGGTGAAAAAAAAAAAATAATCGTAATTAATCTTGAAATCATATTTTTATTTGATTAGGTATCTAGTTAAATATTAAATTATTATTTTTTTTATTAAATAAAAAATGTAATTATTCAGAAATGAAGATTTACATTAATTAGGTACCTATGTAAATTCTGAAGCAAAATTAAAATTAAGTCAGTTATCATATTTTAATTAATGATAAATTATTATTGAATGCCCAAAAAAACAGAATGCTGTAGAAATATTTTCCTAATAATTGTCCAATAAATTAACCTACAACTGCATAAAATAATGTGCGCAAGTAAAGGTACCAAGTACCAACAATGACTTTTATATTTTGATAGGTTACCTACATGATATTTTTTTCTTAATTATTAGTTTATTCAATAATCAATTAATTCTTACATCTTGGCAATTGGAAGTATTCAGCGATTGTGCTATATTTGTGTGATAAAAATATATTTATAATATGTCAATTGATCTTTATTCACAAATAGATTTATCAATGATCAAAAGCAATACATATTTGTTTTATTCTATATTGTAGTTGGTAATTGAATTATACTTATAGGTTATTTATATTATAATATGTTGTATGTTTCAGATAGTCATGAAGTTTATTTTGATTTTATTTGTGATTTTATCGGCTTTGCGCATCGACTTGATTCTGGGGTCTCCTGAAAATTTTTATCTGTACTGGGATATTGAAACCAGGTTTTGTGGACCTTGGCTCTCAGCTGAGATGGCAATAATTTGTCAAGGCCGCTACAACGATGATGAACGTATGTATAATTTCTCTATACCATCTGATATTGATTATAATTTATAACAGTATCGTCCATTAGTTGAAAACTATTGTTCATAAAAACCATTTCAATTGTAAAATCAACGAACTCTAAAATATTGCATTAGATACTTATCACACAAGTAGAAAGTTATCGGGATCTATGCTTATTTTCCTTTTATTCATATGGGCTTTTTATATAACCCGCTCGGTGACTTGGTACAATAAAAATGAATTTATTTTTAACCCTTTATTTTATTACCTGCTTTAAGAGGAACATAATATATTGTAAAATAGGTACAACATTTTTTTTTTTTTATTAACACATATACTTGAAAATCCCTTTCCAATAATATATACATTTATCTCCTACTATGTATATAGGCATAGTAATTGGTACAACGAAAAAAGTTGTTTGCTTATTAATATAGAAATGATTATATGGACAAAAGAATAGGTATCTAGTATTTTGAATTTTCAGAGATCTTTTAAGTAATCAACTTTGATTGTAATTTAAAATTTATTAATCTCAAATAATTGTCAAATGGATTCGAATATATCGAAATTACACACTTTTATCTAATAAATCTTCATTCTTCCTACTACTAAACCACAATATAATTACATATTTAGTAAGTTTTCATTTCCTAACTACTACCAGTAAATTGTACTTTGGAATAAAAATCACTTTCCAATTGAATAAAATGTAATTTAAAGAATTGTAATGTATGGATTACTTGGTAAATAGGGATCCATTTATCGAATAGGTAAACTTATAATATTATAATATATAGATAAGTTTATTTAATTTTTTTATTTAAAAGTTTACAGGCTTGAAATGCCAAGGTTATTGGCTAACAATTTTTTTTTTAGTTACAGATTAGGTAATAATATATACAATTAATAATTAAAATTACATATTTACAGTTAAATTATAAGTGTGTTTAGAATCTAGTTTGACTAGATTAGAATTTGTAGATGAGGTTATATTTAGTAATAAATTTAATGATACTTAGAGTTTGTCCTTTATCGAGGATTTCTTTTATTTTGTGCAATGTAAATTCAATGGTTTACTGAGTGTTGATTAGTTCGGATTGGGTTAATTGGGTGATCTCGTTTTTGAGTTATGTTTATTTATAGTCTTTTTTTTATTTTGACTAATGATTTACATTCATTTTCAGGTAGTCGAAGACCCAAAACTAAAAGAGGGATAGTAGACGAGTGTTGTACAATTCCTTGCACTAGAAGATACCTAAAAATGAACTATTGTGGCCCTGAACCGGAAATGTATGTAATTTATCAAAACATTTTAATGATACTGTAATTAATGATTGTAATTAGAAATCTCAAGTTGGAAACTTTAATCAACTGTTCAATAAAACTAACTTACAGATAAAATCACAATAACTTTATAATTCTAAGACGAAAGTAAGAACATAATAATAATAAATTTCAAACCAAACTGTACCTAAAGGAAAATTTTCCATCTGAGATTATACTACTTTTCAAATTATCGATATGATTCTTTTTTTAGTAATTGATTAATATGTATAAATTACAGGTCAAATACAACACAAGATATGGAAAAAATGGTCTATGTTAATTATCATTCTTATTATTTGGATCTAAGTAAGTAACTGACTTAAAATATTTTACGTCATTGGTATAAGATTGCATTTGAATCCTATAGATAGTTTTTGTTAAAATATTGTTAGATGTTATTGTATTTTTTGCTCACATATGGTTCAATCATTTATTTCAATAATAAAAATATTTGTAATTTTAAAATTACGATTCTCTATATATTATTCTAGGATCTATTTTACCAAACTACCATTTTACTTGTTCCATTTTCAATCAAATAATATAAGGTATTTTTTCGGATCCCACTAAATTTATTTGGACAATTTTCCTCTACTTTTCAATTTTAATTATGTAATTATATTATTAATTATGTTATATTATTTATTTATATATTTATTCAGCAAATCAATTACATAATTATTATGTATATTTAATTATAAAATAAACTATTAATATATAACTTGGAACATAACTTCTAAAGTTCTAACTGATAGAATCAATGAGTTAAAAAACTGCCCTAATTGTGGAATCTTTAATAAAACTTTTAGTAGTAGTAGGATTTAGATGCTTTTTGTCTGAATAAAAATCAGATAGTGGTATCAATAATATCCAATTTTTTCCCCCCAGATAGGTTGAAATAAATAAACTTTAATATGCAAACGAGTCACTTCAGCTAATGGTCCTAAACCCCCATATTAACTACAAATCCCTTTTATAACCGAAGCAATTAATACAATTGAATTGTACCTAAACTCATAAATTGAAAGTTTATTTCATAATTTGTTTTGGTTTACAGTTCAAATAGTATTACAAGAACCACAAACGGATGAGTAACCAGTACACCAAACAACTACCAACATGGTATTGCAGCTTCAACATTTTTCAAACTTATTTAATGATTAAATTATAAATTTATTATAAATATACTAATTGTATTTTTCAATTTTAAACATTATATTTTATTTTATTAACAAAATAAAATATAATAATATACTCTAAAAATGTAATATATAAACCCTTATTCTTAGTTTTAATGTTAATGTAAAATCTACCTGAGCGTTGGCTTCACGATGGATTTGATATTTGAATGATTTTCAAAATACATCAAATTCATAATTTAGTAATATAAAAATAAAAAATATTGTCCTTAGAATGAGTTAACATGAATATAGAATAATAATGTACGCAAGCACGAACTAAGATATTAGTCTTTTCTAAGTATTATTTCATAAGCAAGTGTAAATCGTATACTAATATTTTAATTTTTCTCCAATACTCCAATTTTTCAGCGTCACGACAATATACTCAAATATGATGAGCAGTGAACGTGTTAAATAAAGTATTAGTTAAAATATACAATATACATATGGTCAAGTACACCAAGTCCATAAACTTGATTTTTGATAATCAGCTATATTAATTTTTAAACTTTAAATGTATGCCAAATGTAACCAAATTTTATTTTTGCATGTTTTAATTTATTTTACTTTAAGAAAATTAGTTATTTATGAATGGTTGTAAATAATATGACAATGTGAAATTTATAATTCTTATTATAGTTAAAATACTTATAACTGAGTTGGACTTAGTGTGTTTTGCATTTATGTAATTGTTCACCTGGCACAACTTAAATATACCAAAATCAATTAATTTCCATACAATTAGTAAAATTATAATAATATTATCATAATTTTGTAATAATCAAAATAAAATATAAATTTTTTTTATACAAAAATGTGATTAGTTATATTTTTTTTTTTAAATTATAATAGGTATATAATAATTTTTAATAAATATATATATAATCAATGATAAAACCTAATCAATTTTATTTTAACTGTTCAATAATGGTTAAGATAATAATATTTGATGGATTTAAAACAGACTTAATCAATTTTGTTTAACTGTATTCTATGAATTACCCATGACTCATGAATAAAGCAATAAGCCCACACGTGGATTTAGTGTTTTGTATATTTTTGAAACTATTGAATGGACTTAGTTGACATTTTAAATTGTTAATTTTAATTTAAATAATATATGAGTTTAGTTAAATATAGCATTTTTTAGATATTTTTAAGCTAAATTCTATATAATAATAAACTGGAAAAATCAATTAAAAAATGTAAAAAAAAAAAATGAAATAACAAAACTAAATGGTAAACTATATAAACATTTAACAACATTAAATAAGTTGTTGATATGGTTTTTATACTTTCATAATATACTGCATTTATAGCCTTGAACAGAATTTCCATTTGCTTTTTCTATTTCCATTAACATAGTATGGAATGTATCAGCTACACACTAAAATAATAATAATAAAAAAAACACATTTATATTATATAAAAGTTGTATACATTTACATTTTTCATTTATTTTAAATATTTTAAAATACAAGATGAAAGGGAGGTGACTTAAGAGGTCATCAAGCGAAGTGAGTCAAGGACAGAGCCTCCTAGACTTATAAAAGTGATATCTATTATGTTTTATAATAATAATTTATGTATTGAAGTAATACACTTACTTAAAATATTTAATAAGAAATAAATTTAATTGAAAATAGTAGGTAGATAAATAACATAAGATTATTTAGATTAATAAATAAATAATAAATAAAATGGAATACAATTTTTTTTTGATTTTACCTCATTCTGCTTGGATGAGGCTTCAAAAAATTCAACTTTCCAAGAATCTGCTAACTTCCGTCCTTCCTCTTGTGTAACAACACGATCCATATGCAAATCTTTTTTATGGCCTACCAATACTATTGGAACACTATGGAAAAAATAACATAAATAATAAGCCAAAGGTTTAAGGAATACCCATTAGTGGTGTTGGGATTTGATTGATACAAAATACTATATAATTTAATATATAATAAATAAAAAAGTATTTCAAATATGAAAAGAGGTAATAAAAAAGCATTACATTTAGATAAAAAGCAATTATAAAAATAGTAAGAAATAAAATAGATATTAGTTGATTTAACATTTTAGTATTAAACAATAAATTAACTTGTCATAACAAATACTTTATCAATATCACCGATAATGAATCCCATTACAACTAATTTAAACATAACATTGACAATGCATCGTATTCACAAGATCTTATCGATTTGTCCCGTTGATATGCATAGAATACTCTCAGCCCAATTGATATTTAAACGCATACAAATTAAAAAAGACATTTATATGTAAAAAAAGCAACAAAAAAAATGTTCACCCATTATCTTAGGAATTAAATAAAACAAATTTTAATTTAAAAATTATTTTTACTATTGTTATTAAAAAAAATTCCTTCAAATCCAAACCCTACTCCTTAGTCATACTAAACCACAAAACTACTTACTGTACTTTGCCAGTCATGTCTAATAATTTATCATAAATTATCTGAATGATTTCAAATGATTTTGGGGACGTAATACTATAGACCAAGACATATCCATGAATGACCATAGAATATTGTGTCGGCAATATGGAGTACTCGTCTTGTCCAGCTGTATCGATTAATTTCATGTCATATTCTTGATTGTTAACTTTAGTCGTTTTCAAAAAAGCTATGGAAATTAGATAGCTAAATTTACAATTATTTACTAATTTATACAATTCGAAGTACCTATAATATCTTCAACTTATAATTTATACCATAATAGTTAATTATTTTAGAATTTCTAGAAACACTTACTGTTTTCAATTGTTGGATCGTAGGAGTTTACGAACTGACCTTTAACGAACTGTATAACCAACGACGATTTACCTGAAAAAAATAGTGAATGAAAATTATCTACAATAGTTTTAAGAAACTGATTTGTTCTTTTTTACTTGATATTATTATTAGTTTTGTATTAGTTTTAAACTGTTTTGTCTACATACCGACTGAACGATAGCCCATAATAGCAATTGTTCTCTGTTTCAGCGGCATTTTCTTAAAAGGAGTTCACTTCATTGAATAACTTACTAACAGATTAAACTGCAATGTTCTTTTTCAATTAACTACCTAACTATTGATTATTAGTTATTACAATGGACTAATATGTAATGGACTGGAAACGAGCAGCTTATCAGCCTTGAATGTATTTAAGAGGGGTAAATGCATGGGGTTTCAATTATTATTGATAATCTACAACAGTCTATTCACGTTGGATAAGATTATAGGTGTATGATGATTCATTATACAGAACATTTTTATCAAACGTTAATATTGCCTACTTACTAATATACATACCTTAACAATGATTATATATTTAATAAAAGTAAATGGTAAGTACTACTTATGGCTTATTGTAGGCTCAATTATAGTGGTACCTAATCTCTCTAACAAACTTCTATTTGATGAAACTTTATATAATAGCCAAATTTACATACTTAATTTAACAGTATCTACATAATTTAAATGTATTTTTTTTTATTTATTTATTAATATTATATATTATAATTTATAGGTATGCGTTTTGTACAAAATTGTATTTGTCTGTAATCATATGATACAAGATTAAATTACGCTGTGTCTATACGTCCGACCATGGTCGGTAAGATAAGGAACTCTTGACCATGGTCGTTAAGATGAGGATGCCCGACCATGGTCGTTAAGATAAGGATGCCCGACCAATAAAAAGCGCCTTTTTTGAATTTTTGGGGTTTATTCTTATTTTACTTGTGTGTTTTTCTCCACGATCTATTATTGCAGTGTTTTACTCCACAGTGGTTTGTTTGCAGTATTTTTTTCTACAGTTATTTGTCCAGTGTTTTTCT
>WHPZ01578207.1:0-15549 GCA_016617965.1 Macrosiphum rosae
GTAAGGAATAGCCAATATGATCATATTATGGATAAACAACTGAGCCCTGGATGAGTTGGCTGACAATTAATATGAAATAACTTATCAAAATTATAATGGGTGCATTAATACATGTGACTTTATATTTGTTAAGTAAAACATGAAACTAGTTGTGAACACTTTCACTAGGAATAATAAAATAAAAATGAAAATATAGAGGAAAAATAAGCCTTCTCAAAATATTTGAGTTAGTTACACACTTGTGCTACTAAATATTGCTCTTAAAAAATTATAATTTAAAGTTGTTTGAACCATGAATAGTGCTTTCTATGTGTGTATGATTGTGGTTGAAAAAGTGACATCATGAATAATATAAAAGTATTAGTCTCTAAAGGAACTGTATGAATACATGCATGGGGGAGGGGGGGGAAAAGCCCCCACGTTTTTATTTTCTAAACTTGGGTGGTGGTCCGTATAACTTTTTACTTGCCCCCATTTTAAAATATAGTTCGGCGCCACTGTAATAGGTATTATTATACACCTACCTACAATGGACGAATTGTCATGGCAATATCAAATAACTATCGTCTATAATATGATATAACATAGTATATTATATATTATATAATGTTGTGGTACAATGTTAACAATAATATTATTGTAGATATCGTTATCAATTTACATAACATAATACCATATTATAACATTGTTGTTAAAATCATATCCTTCCTCGTATGAAGGTGCGTGGGTTTTAAAATTTTAAAATTTTATTCAAGACCTAAAAACCTAATAACCAAGACGTAACAAAAGGGGAAAAATAAAATACGATTTGATGGTGCATTTCCAGTGACGTGGTGAACAGCGTTTACCTAATGCTATAGCCCTATAGACAATGATTTTATTTTTTAATTATTACCAGCCATAGTATTTTTTCATATCGAATTATAATTTTCCCGTACCAAAATTCTAAATCACCACAGAGCTTTCAACTATATAATATTATGTAGTGGGAGGTTGTGGGTGGGTAATTGTTTAAATACTTTGCTTAGGGTTCGAAATATGCTCGCCACACTAAACTGTGCATGTCCCATCTGCTTTACGATACCCATCTATATAGACACTGCTCGTACTCACTATAACCACGAGCGCTAAGGATGACGACTTCCGGTTTTCAGGTGGGCTTTTCGTAATGTATATGTTGTATTGTTGTTTTTCTTTTATTTCAATTAACGACGCTCCATAAGGGCAAGTCTTATGAAAGTTGTTGACATCTATGCGGCGGTTACGCAAAAAAAAAAAAAATAAATATTATATCAAAAACGTTTATCATTCCGAATAGTAAAAATATAACAATACAATATTTCAATAATGAAGCTTCTGTAATTGGGTTGGGTCGGACTATATTATGGTACATATTATTATATAATTAGGTTTTTTTTTTCACAAACAAATTGTTGTTCTCGAGATAACATCAGTTCATCTCAGTCCATCAACTTCACAGTAGGTACCTCTCAAATATTATTGTATTTACGCCGATTTTCGTGCTGCAATGCAGTTATATAATAATAGAACCTTTATAATATTTGAACATATTATGAAGGTATAGTGTTTGGAGATATTGTTGTGTACGTTATCCGAGAAAACAAATAGTGCCTATAATATCATTATATTTAACGAGTATAAACAGGTATTTATATTAATATTTCGTGTCGTTCGTAATTATTAAATTATTATTTTTCACTAATTTGTGTATAAGTATAAATAATAATAGGCATCATAACGACCATACTAATCAATAAGCAGTCGTTACATATTATCATATCGCATTATGGGTAGGTATTTAATAACTAATATTATGAGCAATTTATAGAAAAATACTTTTTTGTTTTTAATTGGTTCGGAAAATTAATATTTTAATTATTGGCGACAGGTATTCAAATATTATTTATTTAAGTGTGCACATACAATAATAATATGATATAACTATCTCCATGAGCGCAACTAGGGCTTAGCCCCCCCAAACTTGTAATAGCCCCCCCCCCCACAAATTATTCCATTATTTCATAAAATATTAATAAAACCTTTAAAAATTCAACTGTATTTCTTATTATTTTTTTGTTTTTTAAGTTTATTGTTATTTTATATTGCCTATGATAATTAATATGGTAAATATCATCATTAGCTGTATGCATGAATCTATTTGTTTTAGGGAAACGATCTATGTCGGTATATCGGTAAGATATACGTAAATTTACAGTATATTATGAACTGAACTATACAGGTATTGAATTGAGGACAAAAATCCCTCGTATAAAAAATCACCAACCCTAGAAAAAATAATCCCCAGGCTACAATATTACTGACAAGTGACAACCACATGCAATTGATTTATCAAATACTTTTTAAAAGCTAATTATTGTAATTACCACATTGTTAATATTTAATTACAAGTATAATATACGTACTTATAATAGTAAATATAGGCATATTTATCATTAAAAAAATTAATATATAATAAATAATTTTCAAACATTGACAATAATATTACATATTTTTTTTTATATCACAACATAATATGTCGATGGTCTTTTTCTAAAAAAAATAGGTAGGCACACCCAGAAAAAATACATTTTTAATTTTATGATTTCATTTCATTGATTTACTATTTTATTATTTCCTTAAGGTTTCCCTTAGTTTTACGGGTAACTTTGACTTACTGGTACCAAAACTTGGAATCTGAATGGATTGATATTTGAAAGAGAAAATGGGAATTAGCGTGCTTATTCAATCACTCTGTAATCTATAAATATTACAAGCCGTGCGTGTTCGATAACAACTAGATTGTAATAATTGTTAAAGTGAGCCGCAGAGAGAAATCTAAGAACAAAATAATAATAATACAACATGTGTGTTGAGACGGTTGTGTACCTACCTTAAAAAGGTCAGAATAATAATAGTGGTAATATGATTGTGTGTTGCAGCCTAGTACTCGCTATTGTACATTAACGATATGAATGTATTATATGATAGTAATAAAATAATATTTAAAATAACTAACTGTATTGTGTTAAAAAAAAAAAATATGTGTTATCAAAAATGTTTTCCCCAATGTACATAAACCGTTACTTTATATCATCGATAAATTGACTCGTCGCCTTAAAATAAACATTATAATAATATTATGCGCTATCTATTATTTAATTAATTGTTTACGCGCACACATCCCGATAAACCTGCAGTACCTATTACGATCACAGATTTGCTCTGGACCACTGGTTATAAGTGGTCGAAAAAGGTACATAATCTAATGCTGGAAACCGAAAAATGGTTAAGAATTCTTCCCCCCCTCCCACATTACAGATGTGACCAAAAGTGAATCATTCGACGATGCTGTTGTATCATATATATCATATATAAAAGCGTTTGAAACGATACGATTGTAATAATAACAATAATATGTATATATATATATATATAATATAGCAATGTCGACGACGGACGAATGTACAGCTTAGATATATATATATATATATAGTGTATGTACAATAGAATATAGCCACAGCAGTGTTATCTCGTTCACATTCAATTAAGTCGAAATGCCAAAGACGTTTCGAGAAACTTATACAATTAGAGAAGTCGCGGAGGCGACCGGTCTCTTGTCCGTGCTCATCATTTACACACACACACACACACACACAGATATATACAGTAATGCAGTTATATATATATATATATGTATGTGCAAAGGCGAAACTGCGTAAGCGTAAGTACTACATAATATATAATATAATATTGTATTGTGGTCGTAAACTTTGGACGCAAACTCGTATATTGTTATAATAGTATATCGCGGTTATATTGTGGGTACACGTCTTACGATACCACGGTCGCAGTGCGGCCGTATTGTGCGTTTATTACGCGCACTCCGTATAATATAATATTCCTCTATAAATATTCGATGTGCGTTGCATATGCGACTCGACGTCGAACGATATTCTTCACGATTAAATTTCAATTAGAAAGTTTCATGCGCCGGATGATGTCCATTGTATTATAATCGTTTCGCATGAATCTATATTATTATACATTATGTAAAATATCACGTATCGTACACGATTTGTTCGCAAACAATAATAATAATATAATTGCGTCGGGCGATGCGAAAACTTTGTAAACGGGCAAACATATACCTATACTACATACCATTATAGGCGCGCACTGACTATAATATAATGTAGAGCGAGTGTGCAGCTTGCAGTCGCATATGGGTACAAGTATTATAATATTGCAGTCGTGATGCACCTGCAGAAGGTCATAGGTCAGATAGTCATATTATTTTCAAATTTAACTGGGCGCAAAGTCGGCGGAGTAGCAGATCCGCTCAATCATTGCCAAAGGTTAGGCAACCTATAGGTACTTTACCTAACTCGGGTCGCCCGCAAAAACAACTACCGTGGTATACGTATACCGTACACGACATCGGACATCACATTTTTAGGTCACACCCCTGCTGGGTTTTTATGACCAGCAACGAGTATAGTTCTTCAAACGTCGGTTTGGTTCCATAAGTTCGTTAAATATAATAGCCAAGCATTTGGTTTTTCAACATGCCGGTACGACAACCGCACGCTCCACTTTGGCATTTTACAACTATAATGGCTATAAAAATGTTATTTATCTCACTTTTCGTTTTGTACGAAACTCGACCCACATAATCCAATCCATAATCAATGCCTCGGCGGCGGCGGCGACAAACGAACGTAATCTTTACAGTCGATATATACCGACTATTGTATATATAGGTAGGTATATATAATAATGTATAATGTAATGTTGGAACGAGAGAGCGAAAACGAAAAAAAAGGGCTAATTCCGAAATTCCAAACCAGGTGCGGTCGTACTTATATACCTATATATGTGTATATATATATATATATATATATATAACAGCAGCATCAGAAGTCTTTCAGCAGCAAGCGCCGCACTTATATATCTTACGGGTATAATGGAGTACCTATATTATATGGTACACGGTGTCCTTTGTAGCACATATTATTGTCGTCCATGCACAATCCTCGGACTATAACAATATGTACATAGGTTGTATATACTCGTGTATGTGTGTGTGTGTGTGTGTGTGTGTGTGTGTGTGTGTGTGTGTGTGTGTGTGTGTGTGTGTGTGTGTGTGTGTGTCAAACGACGTTATTGCATCCGTAAATCGTCTCGTGCGGACAATGGTTTTTAACGATTTAAAAGGATCTACGTTTATTTAAAGGCTCGTCGAGGCACATATTATTATTAATATCGCCTGCCGGAGGTTGGTGCGGTAATATTCTCTGGTGAGATGACCGTCGTACATTTTCACGAAAGACGACAATACCTATATTTCAATCGAATGGGTGACGGAGCTTATTTTATAGAGTGCAATATAATATACGATTCGATATTGTTTAATGTACTTACCTTGTTGGCTGTTGCCGATGTATATAGGTAGTCGAAATATTTCCGTAAATCTTGCCCGCATGTAATAATTTTCAACCATACTGCTGCAGGTTCATAAATATTTAATTTTGTGAATGGCGTTTAGCAGAGTCGGACTGGCCAGGACCTCTAGTCCGCCATTGCGGACGGGGCCCCTGCTTAATATTATGGTAATTGGGGGCCCCTGATTTTGTACCTATTAATATTGTTATTATTCGCATAGATTAAATAGAAGCACAAAATAAACAATTTTTTTTTTTCAAATCAGGAAACGTATTTTTGTTTACAATCTTGAGACGTTCTCGATAAATATTAAAATAATGAAATATGAAAGGAAAAAAAATTAAAATCAAGCACAATTTATTACCCACTTACTATGGGGTAAGACAAAAATTAAACCATTTTCTCTTTTCAATTCGATGACATAGCTGGGCCTCAGAACATCACCCTAATGAATATAATAATATTGCATGTATATAGTCGATTGGGTTGGTCGGAGTGACGATAAGACTATGAGGCCCTTTAATGATATGTACTTACGCCGACTGCAAATAGATTGTCACCGGCCGCGTCCCGGGCACTGCACCACTATTGTACATCGATTCGCATCATATTACCCACGAGACTTGCACCACGGATATACCTATATAATATAAGACATAAGTACACGGTATACTATATAATACATAATGTTAATAATAAATAAAACGGAGGTACGTATATACACCGTGCTCGCGCGCTTGGCTACAGAAGTATACTTAGGTAAGTACACGTATAAATAGGTATTTATAATACGATCTCATTTGCCGTGTTGCGGTTGCAGCTCGCGCGCGGCGGGTTCTTATCATCGCTCACGAATAACATTATATAGTCCATCTCGTTACGTATTCATTTATTTTATTGTCGTCTTTGTACATTACTATAGAAGACGCGTATAGTATATAGTAGCATATATATATATATATGCACACATAGGATATATACCTACTGCAGCAACTGCACCGTCGTCGGAACGTTCGTCTCATTAAATTGACGTCTCTGTTTGCGTCGTGATATGTATATACCGTACTCACACGCACATAATAATATATATTATATACTCACATTATAATATAGTCGCATTCGCTCCCTTATATACCGCGGTGGCGGTCGAAGGTTTTCTATTTCGTCCGTGCCCTTAAAAAGGCATCGGCCCCGTAATTGGGTTCGGCTGGTCGTGTGCACCAGTGCTGCAAGCTGCTGCTGCTAATGCAGCACACGCATTATATATATGACGTGATTCAAATGCGTATACATTGTGCAGTAGATACGTATATTATATTATTATATTATATATGTGTTTTGTCATTATACAGATAGTATCAGCGTTTACCGGTATGCGGTATACTATATAAGCACCACGGCGTCGTGAAGAAAAAATTTGGAACAAAATATAGTAATATGAATATGTATGCCTGTGCCCCAGAATACCTTTGACATATAAATCAACGGCCGTAGCCATTTTCCTCCGAAAACGAGATACCGTGTTCCTCCACTGTCCATTTTCCTCCAAAAAAAAAATAAAACTAATGGTGACCGGTAGGTACATACGAGGTACAAAACTTTAAGGGCTTGACACGAATAGGATTAAGTATACAATATTGTCTCAAGGGTGACTCTAGAATTGCCTCCCAAATTAATGTAGGTGACCTTTTTTTACTCAAATTTCCTCCCATAACATACCTGGATTATTAATTAATATATCGATAGTTGTACGTGTGGTATCGATTATTATATTATTCGGTAAAGTTCAAGAATAAAATGTTCAAGACATACTATAGGTACCTACAGTATTTCCCAGACAAATTAATTTTTCGAATGCAATAACCTTATCCGCGCAATTAGTGATTATCAGTTACTGATTTCTGATGATTGTATAACAGAATGATATTTCGTCGTTATTATTTTTAATATTATTAATTATTACTGCTGTGACAGTCTATTCATTAAAACATTTATTCTATACAAACTTAAGTTGCGTTGACTGTATAACAGAATGATATTTCATCTAAATTATGTTTGATATATTTTTTTATAAATTATAGCTATCGCAGGTGATTCCAGTACAAGAGTAGGTAATAGTGACCCTCTCAAGAGGCAATTCGAGTGAATAATATTTTTGAAATCGGGAGGCAATTCGGGTGACCTTTTAAAAAAAAAATTCACCGGAGGCAATTCGAGGGTCAGATGCGAGGCAATTCGTGAGCGCCCGTTTCAAGTCGTATACCATCGTAAATGGGTGCAGGTAGAGAAAGGCGGTGAAAAGTATAAGTGAACATACAATAGGTGAGAGATAAGTATAGATAGTTACAAGATGGTCGGTATAGGTCTTCGCATAGTATTAGTCGTTTTATAGTAGTGATGTGGAAAATGAAAGGGTAGCAGGGCAGAATAAGAAATCATTGAGAATGAACCTATTTATAGGAATTTAGTAGTATACGGAAATATGACGAGGAAGAATTCTGAAATATTAATTAGGTGGTTAATTTTTTTTTTTTAACTGCAGCTATATCCGCTATTATATTTATACTTATTATTCATGTGTATATAGGTAGGTACATAATAACAATATTTGGGGGGACGAGTTGGCCGAGCGGTCCAACGCATCGGCTGCGGCGCAGCCGATCCGGGTTCGATCCTTGGTCACCGGGTGGCATTTTTCTTCGGGAAAGTCACGGTGTCCGGAGAACAAGTGCCGCCATCCCCCACCCGGGCATGGCAGATACCTACGGGTGCCCAATCAAAAATTCTGCCAAACACAAACACTTACGTGTAAAAACTTACTATTCCAAACCCTACCACCACCACAATACAACCCTACAAACAGCTAATGGCCATAGAAGCCGGGCTTAAGGATCAATTAAAAAAAAAATAATAATAATAATAATAATATTTACCAAACATATTATTGTAGTATATAGGTACAATAATTCATTTTTTTACTTGAATCGCGTGACAAGAATTGTGTTAAATGACTATAAATTCATTAGGTAGGTCGTGTTCAACATTCGTGTTATTTCACTTGTATAATTGTTGTATTATATTGTGTATATACAAATATACAATGAATGATAAAATATAGGTTATAGCGAACGAGTGACAAAAGATGAATGGAAACAAACGTAGGTATTATTACACTATTTGAAGGTTTCCGGAAAATCGACTTAAGTGAATTTACTGCCAAAAAACATTGATAAAATTACATGATACATTATTTATTACCGTTTTTTTTTAATATATTTTCAATTATTCGTTTTAGTCAAAAGCATTCGCATTTGGTGCAGTGTTTACAAAGGTGATACCTTTACCTGTAGGTACGTGGGAGCTACTTTTATTTGTGGAACGATTATTGCGAATGGTATAGCCTTGGACGTATTATATTTTCCCAGTATCCGGACCTGAATAAGAAACGATGTATAATAATATGACAAGTGGGTTTTGTTAGTTATACCTTTTGAATTCGAATTCCATCGGATACCCTGTGCAGATCCGTAAGAAAAAAAAACCGGAAGGGAATTTATTTTTGGCGCGAATCGTTCAATTTGTCTATTGTAACAAAAAAACACCAAACAGAAAGAAAAACCGGTACAATATATTAGGTACGATAACACAAAAAAGACACGCAGAGCGTATACAATTTTATTTTTCGAGTTGTCTACGTTTATCGATGAATAGGCGTTTTTTTTTTTCGCTTCAAGAGAAACGTCATTTAATATAATACGATAATATACAATAATATATCTACATTATATTATATACGTGCGCCCAACATATTATTATAGTAATGATGACGGGCAAACACGCGGACAAGGAATACACACAATTACACGTATATATATATACATTATATTTCTCTGTGCGCCTGTGCGAATATGTATGCCATTAAGCACGCATTACACCCTCGGGGGCGTTTATCGGAAATTATCGTATTATTATTATTATTATTATATCATATTATACGTGTGCGATATACACGCACGCGCGAGGACAATCGGATTTAACCATTGGCCCATTAGGTTGAACATTTTATAAATTTTTAACTACAAAATAATTATTCAATTTTAAATTTGATAAATTTTGAAAAAAAACTGTGTGCATGTATTTTTAATATTTTTCAACTGATATTGTAACAATATATCAGGAGCCTTGTATTAAATTTTTACACTTTTCGGCCCAACAAATAAAACTTGATTGATATTTATAGAAAAAAAAACTAAAAAAAATTGAAAGCTGTAAATGTCCGTAAACAGCTCAAAAAGAGTCAAAATATTTTCAAAATTGTATGCTGTATAGGAAATGCTAATGTAAACATTCAGTGAAATTTTCATGTATCATTTGTTTTCAAGTTACACCAAAAGCCAAGTTTTGCGTAAAAATTCCCGTTCTTCATTAATTTTTCTTGGCGCTTTTGAAAATTACTGGGAATTTGAAATGTTCACCTCCTCAATCCACCAGTGATATTCACTTTCCAATCGAACGAGACACTGAAGTTGAAAATCGAAGCATTATTTCGATTACTTATCGTGTACACAGACACAAATAAAATAAAAAAAAAACACACACGTCATTGTAAAATCAATACATTCATCGCTCCACTCAGAATCTAAAAATATATATGTGTGTACATATTGTAGATTTAACAAAGGGAACGTTTACAGTGTGTGTGTGTCGTTGAAAAATCAGAGTCGAATCATTAGGCGCCGACGCCCGAGCGGACCTCTTTGAGAATAGCCCGAAAATTGCAGATGCGAATCGCCTTTTTTCACAATCTAAAGACTGGTTAAATTATTACTTCGCGATGGCCTTCCACTCTTCAATACTTACCACTGCTGCTTTAAGTTCTTTTTTCTATTCTATCTTCCATATAATATGATCTGTTTCATAAATGGAGTTCTTTCTCTTTCAATAAATTATTGTCGATAGAATCGCTGCAGTTTCTCGTTAAATGTTCGATCCATTTTTCTCTTTAGCTAATTGCTTTCCACACTGATTTCCTTCCTGGGTTCATTCATTTTTTCAGAGTTTATAGGTATCTATACATAAATTTTTTTTTTACTTTATTTTCTCAAGGATTATTCAGCGTTCTTCTCGTCGTTATCCTGCACGTTTCAAATGCTCCAATATTTTTTCTCAGAGCGAATATCATATAGTGTAAACTTCTTTTCAAATGTATCATAGCATTCTTTTGCGCATGCTATATGAGGAGCGTTTTAAACTTTTAGGCATACATTTCAATTTCATATCGAAATGGCATAACGATCAGCTCCTATAAATAATAATATTATACGATTATACCTATATGTGAGTAACGAGAATTATGGTGTGTACATAGCTGCCGCAGCAGTATTTAATAATTATATAGACCACTGCTGAAATATGATCCTTACACAAAGCGTGTAATGTACCCACATAGTATAATATTATTCTATAGTACTCTGAACACACTCGGACGGGAATATCGAATCATCCAGCGTCGCACTTATTCGTCGAATTACTGTTTTTCGTTTACCTACTAGAGTTTTATCCTCGGAGGATTTGTCCCTCTCCCGCAGCAAGTATATGGGTACAGTAAACAATAAAGTATATTTTCCCGACGACAACCAAACACGAGACCGCATTATTATATAGCATATAGGTAACGGGGTTTAGTTGGACCCGAAATATAATACACAGTATAAGCGACTTTTCGATTTTGTAACAATAATGCGTGTGCAAATAGACCGAGTAACAAGTACAGTATGAAGTTGCAGTCGTCGGCTGATTTTAGGTCGTTGAAATGTATTGTGACAAAAACGAATCGGGTAACCGGATACTCGCGTATGTGCACTCACATGGTCGTAGGTATATACCGCAGCCCTCGGTCGTGCAAATTATTTTTAATAATTTTTACCCTCGTCGGCCGAGTACACGTGGTCGCGCGCCGGGGGGTGGGGGAGAGGTAAGCTCGGAGTGTATAATAGTATTATAATGTTTAGATACCATATCGATATCTACCGGATATGTAGGGGAGTGCGAAATTAAACGTCGGGTCTTAAGCGTCGCGCATATTATATAATAGGCGGTCATCATTATTATCGGCGCACGATCGATAGTATTATTGTGCTATTAATTATATTACATTATATTGTGACGGGCTATATATTTTAGGGAAATTCGTATCTCAGTGTTGATCCGCCCCCCGCACTGTCGGGGGGACGACGACGACATTAACATGTTATTATTATTATAATGTATATATAGGTACGCGATAACGTTTGCAATTTTATATACATATATTGTCATAAAACGCATTATACCTATACGTATTATGCGCGTGTAATAAAACAATAATTACGATTTCCGCACGATAAAAATAAACAACGGGGCTTAGGTGCTGCTATATGTTATAGCTATTAAAATATTATATTATTCTGTTTGAGAGTGCGCAGTTTAATTGAAAAGTCTGTCGTCGCTATATACGCGTAAGGTAAAATCGTCAGATTTTAATTACTTCGAAGTCGAACGAAAAAAAATCAACATCTCTGCAGCGACTCCGTTAATGTGATCACATTATTGGTTCGGGCGATTTTGATACTATATATATTAATGAGTTGATTTCATAGAGCATCTTTTTTTTCAATATAATAATTGGTTTGGGATTTTCATTTTTGATTCCAACAAACGGTCGATTCTATAAGCCTGCAGCAGTGATCACATTAAGCGGAACTCACTGCGTATAAAATGGTATGGTAAACTGGTAGGTACCGTGCAGGTGACATATCACCGTTGACGTGAGGTAGAATTTGGGTTGGTTGAAATATGGTGTGAGTTGTATTTTTAAGTCCGCTTACGACAATGCGGTATCGTTGTCAAGTGTTTAGTTTTTGGAAACAACGACAGTGTGTATTTGTATATATATAGGTCTTATGAATGATGGATACACCGTCTTATACCTATCTATATTTATATTGATATGCGCGGAGAGTGGAAAAAAAGAGAAATCATCGCAAAACTATATACGTGCATCTAAACGGGGACTATTTAGCAGATGACGAATAAAAAATATTGTCCTGCAGTGCGAAACCGACGACGGTGTTGGATTTGCCATAATGCTCTCGAATATGTTCGCCTGCAGAGTGTGCACATACAGTAAAGAGCTATCGGGACACTGACCAGTCAACTTTTCCATATTTAGAGGCTTATCTCTCTCTCTCTCTATACCCATTCAAAAACTGTATACGTCCCTATACGCATATATTATTATTGTGTGTATTGACCACTATTCTTTCCACCAGTTTGGCTAAGTCTGCTGCGCACGACGTCCGACGACCGCTTGTCCACGTCTAAGGACATGATCAGCGAGACTCATCATATATATATATACGTTCTTAAGAATATTGTCTATACGGATCTATTTGGCGAGCTCATACATCATATCGATTAATCAAACTTGTCATGGGCTCCACGTCGCATCGTATAATTTATTCAGCTATATATGTCTCTATATATAATATAATATAATATACAGCGGCGATATTGCCTGTTACAACGTATACGTTCTATTTTTTCTGACTTTTCAATCAAATTGATTGTGCTCTATATATATAGAGTATCGATATATGATTCAGCTGTGTGTATTATATACGGGGTGATTCAACGAGCAGCTCGCCAGATCTTTTGATTGCCATTTTTCATTTACTATAAAATATAATATATAGTGATACCTAAAGTTTTGGAATTTTTAGCTTTTGTCTTTTTAAGTATATATAGGTACCTACCCACTTATGGTCCATATATTTTTTGTTATTTAAATTTAGTATTCCCGCGGTAGATAATCTGCCATAGTTATACCCTTTAAGAAGTATCATGTGCAGGTGATTAAAACTATTTATCTTCAAATGAGAACCAACCTGTTTCACTGTACATCCGTAAATATCGATGTGTCTAAATTGAAATTGAAATGGGTTATTTTATCTACAATCCTTATAACAATATGGTATGAAAAACTTAAATAATGGAAAATATGGCCAATAAGCAGTATACTTAAAAGATTTTAAGAATTTATCCCTTTAACCCCTTAACCCTTCTGAATGAAAAATGAGGATGATTGGGTGAGCATGCTTGGTGAATCGCTCTGTATATTATACATCATTTACACCTAATTATATATTATGTACCACCCATTATAACATAATATAGTCGTATTAATTATTAAATATTAGTATGTCTTGCCAGCGGTATACGATTTGTTTTAAGTTTATTTTTGTGCCGGCAAGCATCATACGTCACACGATACACGCACACACACACACACACACCTGTAAGAGTTATTCGGTATTTTTTGAGTGTGATTTATATTCGCGTATAATAAATACGTCGTCATCGTGAGCGGTATACCTTAAAGAAAAAACCAAAAAAAAAATCGTCTCAAAGTAAAACGCGTGTAAAAATAATATCACGACGGTATATTATACGCTGTTAATTATTGTTGTTTTCGTTTTGATTCGTATTATAATTTACAATGTACCTCAGCAAGCATGTATGGAAGCCGGCCAGCAACGCGTCACTGAAACGATATATATACATACATTATTATAATAATATAATAATAGCTATTAGCGAACACCCTATATAAACGCCGTTTCATGACTGCGGTGCAGTGAAATCACCGCGATATAATTATTATATCTAATATGCGTATTTAGTATTATGTATACGTGTGTAATATGTATAACACATTACACACGTGTATGGGCACATGGATATATTTTCTAAACGTTAACTATTGTTGGTTAGCTTTTCCAAAAAAATGTCAGCTCGCACTATAATAATATTATTATTTACCAATCAGTAATTATACTATAGGTGTGTACGATTCTAAAATGATCGAATAATTTTCTCTGGGAGCTGGCTGCTGGATCCAAAAATATTGAAATAGTGAAATACTAATAGTTGTTGAGTTTGGAGTCGTAATATCCTGCATTGATGATATACATAAACATATTATATGATAATATTTTAATATTATTAGGCACCTACTTATTTCGTATGTAAAGATATAGTCTAAAAACACAATACGAACCGATGCTGTTGTACATGAATGAGAAAACATACAAACAGTTTCCGCGTGTTTTAAAACGTCGATTCCGTCTACTTCCTATATAACAATATTATACCGTCACTGTATATCAGCTTATGTGAAATGCCTACAAAGTATATGGTGTGGTAGCGATCGCGGCCTACAATTAAAATGTGTAACATTATAATATCGTATTTTATTATTGTTATGACGTGTCCTATAACGAAATCGGCACCGGTCGTTTCTGGCCGTATCGAGATACGGATAACTGCAGTGTAAAATATATTATGTTATACAACCCGGCTGTATAATCGGCGAGCGATTTACGAACTCAAATCATCGACAGCAGTGCAATGTGAGCATAAGATTTTCGGATTTCGGATCTATCGTACTATAATTTTTCGGCAGTTCGGAGCAACATATTATTATTACGACCATTCGAATATATTATCGCGGTCCATCGGTTGTTTTTACGGCACGTACACATGCAACGAATAGTTTAATATTATATTGGCTGCACATTATTACATTATGCCACTTGTGTAGATAATATTATTATAGCATAAGTACCTATGTATATTAAGTGTAAATGAGTTTAGAAACTTAATTTTTTTTCTCGTGAGAAACGCGCTGCTCTAGTAGTAGTTATACACGGTGTTTATAGCACCTTTATGGCTGTTATAATAATAATATGTATATGATGTATGTGTGTGTGTGCTTAAATCTATAGTCGGTTATCGCGTTAAAAACGGTTGTGAAATAATTTTCTCGCGCGATTATCGTTTTAATTTTATTACTCGCGGAACGGGTTGTAAAAAAAAAAAAAACAACAAATTTATTTCAGCTCAATTCAGTTCGAATTTTATTAAAAGCTAATTAACCGGCGAATGTCGTGCGACTGGTATTATATTATACCTATAACCACAACTATGTGTATCGCGTATTAATATATTATTATATTATATTGCACGTCCATCATATATATATATATA
>WHPZ01578210.1:0-14595 GCA_016617965.1 Macrosiphum rosae
GGTGAGTGAGGTTTGTTGAAATAATTTATAAACATAAAGAGTTTAAGAACTGACAACACCAAACACCCCCACCCACATCATTATGTTATTAAAGTGATTTGTGATATCATTGAATAGAGTTTATTATCAGGTTTGAATTTTATTAGTATTATTACAATATACAAGTGTAGCACTATAATAGCTTCATCCGTCTCTGTTTTCATTTGTTCGCATTCATCGTGGAAAACAAACTTTTACAACTGTATGTTTTCGCTAATATTATTGAGAGTATGGTATGACTGTATGAGCCGATGTTTTCAAAGTACAAAAGATGTCTTGATGTGAGTTCCAAAGTTTCTGTATTGTGTATAATTAGTAAATCTTATAGAAATAAATAATAGTAATTATTTTGTTCACTATAATTTTTCATTAAATGTAACATTTAAAAATTAAATAAAACTATTTACACTTGCTGTTAAAATTCAGCCAACTTGCAACTATATCCTGCATGTCATATGGCGAGCACCTCTGATGTATCATATTATAATTGTGCCACGCGTATAAAACTTGTTATATTTGTTTTGATTTTTTCAGACATCGATTTTTTAACCTCCTAACAAAAATTGAATATAATCCTTACAAAAATAATAGTATTTCGAAGAGCTGTACAATAATTGAACGTATATAATATTATGTCCATAAAACAGTCGTGAGAATATTATTATATATTATTCATTATGATTCCTATAACACGCGATATGATAAATCGAAATACTGGTTTTTTCATAGGACTAAAAGAATATTAAATTAACGGCGTAAAACGTGTTATTTTATTTTTCCATCGTTTATTAAAACCTTTTTTTTCAACGTAGCTGTCAGGTTAAAATCCGTTAAAAAGTCTACCGTAGTAGGTAGTATGTGCCAGTACTTCTGCCCGTGCTACAGTTGACACATCATCGTGTTTTCGTCAAAAATCACCTCTATTTTGGTCTTTTTCTTATAAAAATCACACTGCTTTTTTTCGCTTTTTAGAATTTCGACTATACCACACCAAATAATCAGGTACAGATCATATAGAATGCAGTACCTAGGTAATTAAAGTGTTGAATCCGGGACTTATCTAGTTAAAAACAATGTTTATCGTGGTTTTTGTTGACATTTATTTTGAAACTGTAATATAGAGGTACGTATTATAAAACGTCGAATAATGATGATACTGTCACGCTATAGAACTGTATATTATTATAATAAATATATCTAGGGCTACGAAAACTAGTTATTTTATTTTTTCATCGTCGATTAAAACTTATTATTTTTTTGCAATGAAAATTCGATAAAAAGTTCACTGAGGTAGTATAATATAATATTATTAATATACCCATACTAATGCCAGTGATAGGATTGACACATCGTCATGTTCTCTTAAAAAATCAAACTATATTTTTCTATTTACCTTCAAACCGTTGGTTTTTTTGCTATCCCAAACTGCAACTTTATAGGACTGAATGGGACCGCATCAGTTACAAACCACAAAGCACAATGACTGGAATAATTAAAGTGACAAATCCGGGATTTATCTAGTTAAAAACAATATTTTTCGTGGTTTTTGTTGAAATGTATTTTGGAACCGTGATATATATATATATATATATATATGTAAATATTATAAAACGTCGAGTAATGATGATTGCCAAGCTGCAGGCTTTTATTTGTATTCATTATTCTAATGAATATTTAGTGCGACGAAAACGAGGTATTTTATATTTCTCATTCCCCGAAACACTGTTTTGTGTAAAAACTTTTAAATGTAAACAACAATACAACTTTTGCTCACGGGTTCTGTACAGGAATAATGCAAAAAACGAAACTATAAAAATAATTCAATTAACTTCAAAATAGTTCTTATGAACAAAAAATTTGAAATTATTATAATATCAAGTAGGTAGGTACCTATATAGAAATTGTTTTTATTGATTTTGTTTATGTTTAAAAAAGGAGACTATAAATAATAATGGTTACAACGGTCAATAATAACAAAAATTGAAACGCGTGTAAATAAAAATGCATAATACTTCATAATATCTGACATCACAATTTGTATTAATAATATTTATCAAATGTAGATTTATGTTAACTATTTGTTAAAACAATAATATATCCATCAAGTTTGATGTTATAAACGTTTATTCAATTATCAGTAGAATAAACAATCGTATTGGTTTTGAGGTAATTTTTCGTAAATAAATATAAATGCTTTAATACAAACATATGTAATACGATAGGAACAGTATCGGAATGAATGATGACTATCTGTCAAGCATACCTAAACGTTTAGCACAAGTTATTTATTTATTTGTTTTATTGTTTTCATACTTCTCAATATTTACAATTGGTACGTTAATAAAACGCTAGGTATATTTGTAATATAATTTACACGTAAAGCAATCTGTACATTTTTTTATACAATAAATTGTAAATCTTCCCTAGTATTTAATCATATTGTGTATAAAATGACACAATATATATTATTAACATTTATTTCTAGTTATTAAGCGCATGTATAGGCTAAAACCGTTTTTAGTTGAAAAATAAAACTAAATGTTGGTAAGTACCTACTTATAAGATTCTATTTTTTATCACATATTATATACTTTGTTTTTAACTATCTTCAAACAGAGGAATTTGATTGATAGTGATTATATTCTCTCATCCCGTCTGACTCGGACAATAATTATAAAGAACATTTAAATATAATATAATAATATTGCAGTCTCATAACATAATTTTTATCTTAATAGTAATCTTAAAATGTACAAAGTTTTTGTACTGTATTATCTAGAAATTGTTTTTCTTTCAAACTTTCTAACAAATATTTCATCTAAATGTATATAATCAAGTTATCTGATTGCATTTTATAAATTTGAGTTTGATTTTAATCAGCTCAGCACAACTATTACTATATGATCGTAAATATTTCGTACTCGTATTTCGTAAGCCATTCTACTTTTCGGGGTTGATATTATTGTATTTATATAAATTGGGAAAGTTTGAATTAGTTGATTTCACATTTATTTATTTTTAACTCATTCATAACATAGTCACGCCTACAGTTAAAATAAAAATATCATAACATTATTATAATCTATTCGACTATAGGTACATAATTTCAAAACGACATAATACGTTTAGTAGGAAAAATAATACACTTACGATTGTTATGTAGAAAATAATGCTTTTCGTACATAATTATAAAATTTAAATCATCGTTGTCGAAAAATAACGACCGTGAGAAATTGTGGTGAAAATTATAAAATATATTACAATAATATGCAGCATTTCCCTGCCCCCCATCCGTTCGAATGATAGAAACGAATACAGAAATTATTGTATACAAATAATAATAGACACAAAGTCGTAGATAACACGAACCATTATGTTCGTGCTCTCTTTTATGTTTTTGACTTTTGTGAAATGGAAATCTAAGGAGGAGAGAGTCAAATTAAAGAAACGTACTTTTAAGGAAAGCATTCTAAGAGATTTCTATTATAGTGCTTTTGTATTCAAAATGCTAACTATACGTATTACATAGGCAAAAGGTACCTATATATAAGTTGTATATATAATATATTATGTATGAGTGTATACTATGTATATACTTTCTCTACGTCGCCATACATTTTTAATATATTTTTTTAATATAGGTACTTAAAGATTTACAAAAAGTATAAATATTATATTTACACCAAAATGTAATAATTTTTTAAATCAATATAAGGTATAGCCGTAAAGGTAATAATGTAATATGCATAAATGCATAATATTATGATACCGTATAAACGTGACACTACAATTTATAACTGTTTTATTTTGTTTTTGTTTTAATAAGAGTATCTTGACTTTGGTGAAAAAAGACGTTTTTTGATGAATTCAATCAATTTCTAAAATTATAAATAGGTAGAACATTTTGTAGTCTGAGTAATTCCATTCAAATATAATCGTCCGACCTCAGTAAAATGGGTTGAGAATATCGAGGATTTCGAAGACTTTTTTGTAAATCGATAGTTAATAGAAGACGTGCAGTTTTTTTTTTATTATCAAGTAAGGATAAAGGATTCAACAACTACTTTGTTATTAGCCTACCGTTACATTTTTTCAGTTGACATTAGCTAATAATAATTATATGATTAACCATATAAATGGTATTAAAATATGGGTTTTACATAATATGTGGACTATACATTTTGTTGTTGTTTACATGGCATTTTATCTAGTTTTTAAATAATTTCGGTATCCATACCAATAGTCACGAAGAAGGTATGAGGATTGAGTCTGTTCTCTGTTTTATGTTTCCCGAGTGCTGTTTCGATTGTTGTTGTTGGATAGTTGAGGATGACATGTCTTGTGGTGGCGAATTTTGGAGGGCTATGTGTTATATAATTGTGATAGGTAGGTTTGTCACATTGACAGTAGGATTGTGTCTGAAATTGTATATGATTTTCTAAATATATAATATAATATTTGCTCGTGGTTTATTTGGTATACCTACATATTATTAGTAACATTACAATACGTTGATTATATTTTAGTGAATATGATACGTGCTCTCGTAGATGACTAAAAAACGAAAAACAATTCAACAGAAACAGCTAAAGCACAATACGAACACATTTTTATTAATATTTAGTCTGGTTTGCGTTTCTATACGGTTTATTTTTCGTCGTCCCATGGTCACCTATATATAGGCATGCCTCGGCCATAATAAAAGTGTTGTTATTAATTAATATTGTTACCACACGTATAGTATTAAGCCAAACCATTTTTGTATTATTTTACTAATCAATAACTACCTACGCAACTATCATATTTGTCGGCTATTATTGTAAATGTTTATTTGATATGGTAGTTAATCTTTTATAATTCGTCTAATATGACGTTTACTATGTACTGCAGGCTCATGATACCCACATTATTATATTATACAAATTGTATAGCAGTAGTAGCTGAGCTGTATACTTTTATCGATTTCGACGGCCAGTAGTACGCACAGTCACATGCATATTTAAACGGGTCCAAAGTATATATCATCTGGTTGCGTTTTTTCTCTTTTTTTTTACATTTTGCAGTCGGATGGTAGGTAACTTTATATACCTATATAGTATATATAATTGACGTGTGCAATTTATTCGTATTTCACTGCGTTTAACATGTCTCATTTTAGCCAAAACACTCGATCCAGCGGTAAGTGCTTGTCGCTGTCGTGTATTAATAATACCTACCGGTAACGTTTAACGTACCATTATATTATGATGTCGGTTAATGGTTATAAAATATAGACCGCGCGGGTACCTATAATATTATATAGGTACACGGTGCGAGTTACAGTGTAAGTACCTACGCGTACTCCTATACCTACCTACCTACCGGCACATACGAATATTGTTTGAAAAGAGTCTGAATTCGTTTTTATTGTTTTTTTTTTCACCAACGATTTACAATCCATGCATTATACGTAGGTATAAGTAGGTACCTACTATCTCGGAACGTATACTTACATTTAATGAACGGTTGACGTTTGGGCCAATAGATAATATTATAATTCAATTGAATAAAAATGTATTGTTCTGCATGCAGAGCATATGGTTGGTGTATCATCAAAAGCTTTTAAACTACATCAGCCCCGATATCTACCGGCTAGGTATATTATTATTCTCTGATAGTTCCGAGACAGGGCGAATAAACTTTTAGATTACCCTTATTTTATACATGTATTTATAAAAAGCTTAAAAATAAATAAACCACCATCGCATGTCCAAACCCTGCAAACGGCTTTCCTTACTATAATTTTTATTTGGTCTCTCGGGTATATTTTTACTTTAGCTGCAGTTGATAATATAACCGAATAAAACGTCATTGTAAAGCAAAGTATAATTTAATTAGTTACTAGAAAAAATCTTTTCTCGAATGAAATCAAAAATAATTTTTAGAAGTCCAATAATGTGATTGTTGGCACTTAAACATAATGTCTTTGAAAAATTATAAGAAAAGTTATTTAAAAGTTTAAAAGATTATACTATTGTAAGTATTTACATTTATGCCGTCTTAGCTTTTGATTTTATTTTATTATATTATAATAATAAATGTATTACAATAATATTCAGATAAATATTTTATATTATGGCTAACGATTTGGTTCTTTCAATAAACATTCATATTTATAAACATTGAAGCACAAGAAACGTAAAAAAAATCGTACAAGTATTGATTCTTAGTAAAAAAAAAAAAAATGTGACCATTTGGATACTTTCATTGTATTTTATGGATGTGTTTTTGAGTCCGTCCAAAGTTTTAACAATTTACATAGCTATAATTTTTGTGAATCTAAATGAAGTATAATATAAAATAAACAACTTCTTTCCTCTTGTTGAATATACAATAAAATATTGTGATGACTTTTTACAGATAAATCCTCATAAGAAATATTTTATTTAAATAATACATTTTTCGAATACTAGAAAAAATTAACAAATCTAAACAAACATAGTGACATAGTTTTAAGACATGATAATGCAAAACAAATATAATATAGAAACTAGAAAAAAAAATTAATTATCAACACGTCATAAAAAACATTATGAGCATACTATTTTTAATTTATTTATTCATAGGTTGTTCTTCTTTAAGATAATACTTTACTTTTAAAGAATAGTCTTATTTCAATAATATAAAGCTGAAAAAATAATGACCATTTAAATCTTAATAAATAAAAAAATACTTTTATCATAAGACTGAAGTTACAACTTTGATATAATTTCGGCATTACATTATATGAAATGTAATATATAGGTACTAGAAATATATAACCTATAAAATATTCATCCCTAGGGAAACACTATAATCAAAAGTCATTGGAATCATCAGGAATTTTTAAATGAGAATAATATGATGATGCGCACCTATTGAAATTAATGTTTGTATTTCCCCAGTCAAGAATAAAATATAATAATTTACATATTTCTTTATAATTTTTAATTTTTAAAGTAATATTAAAATTATAACATAAAAATAATCCATAGGCACTAAGACATAGGATAGGTAGTAATGTAAAATTTCTGAAATTTAAAATTTAAAAATTATTTTTTTTAATAGAGCTTACTTTTTCACTTGAGGCGTGTAAAAATTAGACATATTCATTGCATTTTTGAAGAATATTTCATAACGTTAAAAATATACTGTACAAATGTTATTAATTTAAGTATATTGTTTTTAAATATATTAATGAATAGGTATAGAGGTAATGATAAATAATATTAAATATTTGAGTGGTAGACTGGTAGATAGTTATATAGTATTATTATAATAGCAGTACCTATTGCTATTTTGTCACAACGAAATTAATGTTAATAAAAACTAATAATAAGATTTTATTCTTCGAAATTTTCTACTTACATAGGCCGTAGGTGTGGTATTTAGAAATATGTTATCTTTTATTATTTCACCATACACACTTACTTAGGTACCATATATTAAAATGTTTAGTTTGCATTTAATGACAATAAGTACCTATAATATTTTGTATTATTAAAAAGCAGACAGGATACAAAGACCGGGATTATGTTAGGCGGGTAATAGTCTTTCATCGTTCTTCCAAGTGCAAGCCGTAGTAAGACAATGTTGTGCATTTCATTATTATAGAAAACATTGATAAGCCTCCGAGTTTATATATTATTTATTCTTTGTGTAGGTAATTGTATAAAATATTCATGTGACTGGGATTAAATAATATATACCTACTATAGGGTTTTAACAAATATATTGTTTTACATACAATATGTTAAGTAATAATTCTAGATAGGTACACCTATGCAGTATATTAAATTGTCAAGTCTAAATACCTCTGTAAATAATATTATGTTTATTTCTATATGCATTGTTTTTTAAAAAAAATTTTTTTATTTTCAATTATTCAACTTTTCAGTTATTTTTGTAAAACTACTAATAAATAATAATAATGAATGCATAATAATAAAATCGTGGTCCGTCGACAACTGCTATAAACTAAATTTACACTGTGGTAGTCGATTCGAATATAATATTACATGTCCATGTTAATTTTTAATATTTGAGGAATATGGACTTGTGGTTTTTGATCGAGGAAACAATATTTCCACCGCCGAAGGGTCGCCTTGGCGCCGCCGTCTGCGATAGGATATTATTAATAATTTACTAGGGATCGAATATTATGATAGAGAGAAGAGGTTACGTGGAGTGGTTGCAGAAGACTGGACAGGTAATATGTTCCGGTCGATGTTGGTAATAATTCTTGAATGGTTATGTTCAGCCGTACCCTCACCCCACTGCAACTATTGTCGACCGTACCCAGAGTTTGACGTCTACGCCGAAACCGAAAACGATAAAGCATCAACAGAAGGATTTTTAGGTCATTCGTATACGAGGGTTCAAAATATGGAATGTTAATCAAAGCCAGAAGAAATATTTTTTTCTGTCCTGTGTTCCGCTGCAGCAAGTGCCCTGTGGTGTTTGGTTTTAGAATTCCTACGCTTTACCGTACAATTTTATCGGCAAAGCGTTTGAATTGTAAAACCGAACCCCAGTACGAACATTATGCACATTTATGGAGCTACATCGATCCCATCAATGAAAACGTGGCTTCCATTAAAAGTTTTATGCTAACCAAAACTTCTATATTTTATACACTGTACACAGTAATTGTAATCGATATTTTACAACTTTAATTTGTTACATTATTTAATAAAATATGTATGAATATTATAACTATCCACTAGTTTGCATTTCTAGTAATAATAGTAGTAAATTATTTATAATATTATATTGTTAAGTACGTGCATCGCACTGAAGTGGTGTTACAAATTAATATGTATGTTTATAATATGTAACACGATTAGATAATATTTATATTTTATGATAAAAGTATTATAATAAAGGTACCTATAATTCCGTGTTTTAGTTTTATTGTTAAAATATAAAAAAAAAAAATATTTTATACAAACATATGTCTATATTATGATAAATAATAACCTACACTAAGTAAATAATAATGTATGATAAAGATTAAACTAAAATTCAAACGATGTTTTCATGTACAATTTCCGTGAAAATTATGTATAGCCATAAGATGTCTTATTTTATTAACTTTTAATGGTTGTTAATAAGTTTTGCAATAACTAATTATTATTTCAATTGTAATAGGTACCAGATTATGGACTTGAAAGTAAAGTTATTTTTATGTAAACTAAGTTATTATATATTTCAGTGTTGAACTGATCATAGTTAATAAGGAAATATTTGTTATAAATTCATACTAGCTGTTAAGTTCATTGTTGACTGTGCAGGTAAGTATAATAGTTTACACTTATTTACATTGTAATTGAATACATTACAATGGTCATGATAATAGTAATACGATATATATATACAATATATCAAGTTATATAAGTTAGTATCCTCATTATATTTATATCACATTTAATGACGGTACATTGACACATTGTACACATTCTGTGTTTGTGTTTTACGTCAAATTAAAAGTTACCACTTCGATTAGGTACATATTATTTTGTTATTTGTAAAATATGTACTCACTGCGTATAAATATATTATGCTCTATGTTTTTCTTCTCAACCGAGCCGAATATGTATTAATGGGCATAATCTCAGACGATTTATTAATACGTGGGTCGGTGCCCATACACAATATACCTCATAAAATTGTCATGTTTTGATCATTTTTTATTTTCTTTGAAAGAGGAAAACCTTTTCTATGTCACATTGATTTCAAATGTTTGAATCAACTCTAAGAAACACAAAAATATCTACTCTAAACTACAAAAAAATGCGTAATGATATATAGACTTAGCAGTCTTCTTAAATAGAATAAAAACGGAATCCAATCCAATCTGTATTAAGTCTTCATCATTCAAAAATGTTAAAAGAATATCAAAATGTGACTATAGTTCAAGAGACTTGAGAATATTTCCTGCGAGCAAAGCTTTTTTACTTAAAACGCTTTGGCTCCTACATTAATTCTATCTCCTATTTTAATTATATTAAATAGAGACGATTATCTTTTTTGGTCTAGCGTTATACTCGTGTTTGATTGGTTATAATGATGCATTAATTCATATTCTAATATATTTTATTTTATTCGAACGTTGGGTTTGATATTATAATAATATATGATTAAACTAAATTATTAACAACCGTGATCGGTGATTAGGATCAAGTCATAAATTACCAGTATTGTCTATGTTATATTATTAATTATACCATATATAAGCGATATAAGATTTGGAAACATGTGCGATATTAGTATATTTTGTTGTTTTTCATTTGACAAAGTCTATTGACATTTAATTTTTTTTTGTATTTACAATATTATCTTATATTTTTTATTGTTGTATATAATAATGTTTTATTATGTATCACAATATAACAGCAATGTTAGTATAAAGATCAAAAGATTTATAAATATATTTTATTTAATAAGTTTTGTATAGGAATTCGCATGTTACCTGTCCTTATACAAAATGCATGCTCTAATGGACATTTCTCTTGATAATAGAGAGGAAATATAAAGGTAATTCAATTTCATAGTTGGAAGGATATTAGAAAACGATAGAATACTGCCACGTCCTTCGAAATGGTATCGTTGATCTTAGTATATATCGTAAAAAATGGTGAAAATCGCATGCCAGGACTTTTTGTGAGAATAAGTAACAATTCTAGTAAAGCGTCTATGATAAAACACATGATAAGAAATAGAACGTTTTTAGTTAAATTACATTTGTCAGCCAATCAGCGCAACGATATCGGGCGAAAGCCTTTGAATAAACAATGATGACTTTCACGTGAATATGGAACAAAACATATAGTAATATATATAATACAGCCATGAGTTTAAGAAAATAGAAATAGTTTACTCTGCTTTACCTATTTTTCATATGTGAGGAATACGGTTAAGCTCGTCTGGAAGCTCGAATGAATAAAAACGTCGAGATCAAAAAGCAACTTGGCGAAAGAGGGTTAGGGGTTATGGCTTTTTTGGTCTTATATACGCGCGTATACATCTCGTTTCTCCTCATCCTTATCCTCCTAACCCCTCCTAACCCCTCCCCCTGACCAGCAAATGGAATCTGCGATTCATTTCGTACGGGGGTGTACCTATGCTTATGTGTGTGTGTGTGTGTGTGTGTGTGAGTGTGTGTTAAAATATAGCCGTATGTGCGTGCGTATTTGTGTGTTTGAAAGAGGAGGTGGTCTTCACGCGAAGCTATATACCACTGAAAGAGAGCGCGATTTGTCTTGGTTGCCACAACATCCTTCTGGCAAGACCAATTTGGAACTGTCTATCCTTCTCCACTCACGCACACGTATACACAGACACACACACTCACACGTGCACTCTGCGAAATTGATGGGAGAGAGGGGTGGGTCAGTATAATATAATGTTCTGCCACTGCATTCAGTCCTCTTCTAAACCTTTTGACCTACCGCCACCGCCGCTGTCATCTATATATAGGTCTAAATCTTTTAGACCCCATAAGCCTCGTCCGTATACCACGACGAAACCCCTTCAACGCGTACATCTCGATCCCCATATACGATGACGATACAGTTCTATAAGGCCTATTTTTGTGGGCCAAAGCCGAAATCCAATAAAGGCGCAACAAATAGACAGGAAGATAACAGATTGTTTCGATGCAGGATATAACCTACCTGCGTGTGTGTAGTGGTGGTGGTAGTGTATTTTATTTTATTCGTCGTCGCCGAGTTTATTATTATTTCTTTTTTCCATTTAAACGTCAGCATTCAAACAAAGAGAAACGTATATTATACTGTGTAATATATATTATTTGAATTGGATTTCTGTACTTGGTTCAAAAACAAACAACACAATCTTGAACTTATAGTAACGATCTACTAAACCTTCCCTTACACTTAAAATGCGAGGGTTGTGTTAACCATGGTATTAATTAATTAGAAAATAGTATTTATTAAATGTATGTTTCAATCTGTATAATACAAAAAGTAAATTAGTTAATAGATACAAAGATTTGATTTGGCAAAATTAACCTAGGATGGAAGTCTCACCGAGTTGAGACCCCAAACTATATAGATATTTATAATCATACAAAATAATATGTTGTTAATTTCAGTTGAACATAGTGTTTAGTATAATGTAATGTTATTGCATAAAGGTATATTAAAGATAAGGTGTAAAGGTACTATAATAAATATTTATTGATGTCATTATAGCTTATGTTAATAATTAAAAGTATCGGGGTAGAGGTATAGTTATGGACTTTGGGGATACATTGTTTATGTAATACAGCGGTGAGAAGGGAAAATAGAGAGTTAATTAACGAAATATAAACGGAAAGAAATGTCGGTAATGATGTTTCATTTTTAAAATTATACTTAGACATAGTTGGAATTAGTAGCAACTGATCACAGATTTATCCGAAGAGGAAAAGTCAAAAATTAACACATAGTGTTTTTTATTAGGATTTTTATTGTTTGGATAATTATTTTTCGGCGTTTGAAAATAAATTTGTAAAATGCTTTGGACATCCTTTGAATTTTGATGTGTGAGCACCCCCACATAAGTGGTACTTATCTGGACTGCTTTCATCTTTGGTACAGGCGATCTTCCCGTATACTTACCAAGTTTACTTATAATTACAGAAGTTTGAAGTGCACCCCATAGTCTTGACAGTTAGATTAGTTGGTGAACCACTCTTGGATTTATACGTTATTTCTACTGTAGGACTGACTGACTAAGCTTCATTCTCATAGGCAGCATATTTATTGACCAAGAGAACCGTACAAATTATCATCACCTTAATTTTTAAAACACGTGGAAAAGAATAGTGGAAGAACAAAGCTGATCCTCAAACTCACTGTTCGGGGAATATACACCAGTGATAAGTATACAAGGTTCTTTTATCATTGGCATTTTTAATTTTTATTGCATAATATGAAATGTATTATGGATCGATGTAATAATATTTTAAAAGTTGTTCTTATCATTCAAGTTTGTATCAATAAATATTAATTATTTTAACTCGACAGTTAATATCAATTACTTACTTAATTCCTTTAGAACCTAATAAATAATCAACATTTCATAACACAATATTCAGTTTTGATGCCTTTTTAGGTTCAATTTCATAATTAATCAAATACACTACAGTAAGTATAATCACAAGAATGAGCAATCTCGATAGAGATAAACAGGATAAGCGCCTATTTTTGTATTTTCTGAACTGATATAATAATAAAATTGCTCATTGGACCAGGGCCTGGCCAGTCCACAACTGTCAAAACTGCTAGTTGCTAGTCACTGATTGCGCTCTAATCACAATATATATTAATTGTTTCACGGTTTATCTGACTGATATCGGTATAATGTACAAAATCTCATGATCGACTTTTTCGACCAACTAAACAATGTTAAAAGCGCAAAATACTTCAATCTCAGCGAAAAGCCTACCCTCCGACAGCTCAAGCGTAGACGTCCTCATGATTCCCTCCCTCGACACCATGCTATAATTAATAATTTAAAATCACCTAAATAATTTATTTTATTTTTTATTCTATTTGTACCATTATATATTTATCGATGTAAATTCTTGTAATTTGTTGTGATTAATTTGTAAATAATTATGCATTGTCAATTATTAATTCTGTTAAAAATATAATTAATATTATCAATAAGTTTTGATGACCTTGTCAGGAACACTTAAAAAAAAAAAAAAAGAAAGAAAAAAGATAGGTATAATGTAGTAAGATGATTATCGTGGTTTGGAGTAACCTCCTGATAACCTAAGATATATTGTAACTATTACTATAATATATTTATTCAAATATTTATAATCGTTCATATTTAGAAGTCAAAATTTGAATTATAAATTATAATTATTCGAGTGTCATACCTAAATACGTTTTGTATGCAATATTCCTTATTCGTGCATACACTAAATTGAAATATATTTTCTGTGGTGTGTGAATTTATGGTCTTAGATATAGTTCAAATACACTATTTAGGGAAAAAATATTTATGTGGTGCATTGTGTTTAACATACGGAACTAAATAAAAGAATAATTTATTATATACGACTTAAGGTTTTCCAAACATTACCGATTTTGTACCTATTACTACTTACTTGTTATCCGAGTTATTTTATATTAATTAGGTAGTTACATAATTTCATAGATTTTTGTCAAGTAACCATATCCTACACATTATAATATTATGATGTTGGTCATTGGTTGCATAACTTTATGATTTCATTTAAATTCCGTTTCTTACAACTGTTTATATATATTAAAGTATAATAGAATTGTTGTTTAAGAAGAGAACCTACCTATTATTATACCGACGATTTTCTGCATTTTAATTTGTAATACGAAATAAAAAGTCAACGAAATTTATAATTTATTTCACCGCCACTCCATCATTATATTATTATACATTGTTATATGAATTATGTATTTATGTGACGCGTTACCATTGTTGTTCGGAACAGATATAATAAACCGACCAAATAGAATTTTTCAAGCAAACAATTTAGTATAA
>WHPZ01578224.1:0-13210 GCA_016617965.1 Macrosiphum rosae
ATGTCGATCCTTTACATCCTTATAGCTATACAAATTGAACATTTTATAATTGTTTAATTACAATAATTGATAATTTTCTAGATTTTGATAAATTTAGCCAAAATATGAACTTTAAATAGTTAACAAAAAAATTTTACCTACGGATCTTTAATATTTATCAACTGCTATTATAACAACATTTAAGGAACCTTGTTTCAATTTTCAAGCTTTTTAACCCAGCGAATAAAATTGTATCTATATTTATAGAATAAAAAGAGGAACACATTAGAATTATAGGCACACTATAAAACAAAGGTTTTTCTAAACCCTTAAGTAAATACCTATCTGTTTTTCCTGACGATTTTGAACACTTTTGAGAACTTTTTCCCCCCCCTCCAAAGTACCAATACTAGATTCAATTTCTTGCCAGAAAAGATGATTTTAAATAAAATTTAAGCATTATTTTTACTTTCCCAATAGGTGATGACATACACAAATAAAAAAAAAACATACACAAAAAAAAAATAAAAATTCTGATGTTCTCACAAACAAAATAGTGTTTCTTTTTTTTTGAGAGTGTATTTTTATTTTTATTTATTCCAACGGAATAATGGGTGCCACTGAACATGTTAGGGCCTATATTATGGGTGTGTCGTGTGTAGGTACTAGGTACAATTATGGTAGGTACATGTTACGGTAAAAGTAAGAATACCGATGAAACCTAGGTTTTAACAGTAAATGATTGCTGTACTTCACAGGTTCTTGTAGTTGTGGGGATGGATATTATAGTTATCAAACTCGATTTAGTCAATGACCATTATTGTGATTATAGGCGTGATTTAGAATATCAATAGATATATTAGGTAATTTATTGGTAAAATAGTCGGCGTCCGTTCAATGTATTCGCCCTTGGAAAGCAGTTTTTAAGTCCTTGGATTGAGCTCCTCCACTTAATTTTTCCCAATTCGAGCACTGTATATATTTCTATAAAATGTACGACAATTCGTTGATCGTTTATTGCGCACAAAGTAGTTGTGAACAATGAAAATCAGTTTGTGGAAATAGTATTGGGTCACTGTCCATATTTAATACTAGGCACTAAGATTATCACTATTAATAATTATTATCATAACAGGCAGTTCCCACTCAAATACTCGTAAAGTCTTAAAGAATAAAGATTATTTTCACTCGTGGTTTCACATCGGTTGTCGCCTAACAATAACGTTATAATAGCGATTAGTGCGATTATTATGTTCGTCAAGTAGCACCTTTATACTGCATGTCGGTATGAGTCGTGTGGGCCAATCTTTAATATTCATACAGGTTTACCGTTTACCTATATAGTATATTTTATATTATATTTTTCAATCTATATTATTTCTAATCTTACACTATTTTTGGTAAGCGTTTACGGTAATAATTGATAGTTGATATACATTTCAAAACAACTATGACTCAGATCTTTTTTATACATTTTAATTTAACCTCCGATAATCCGATTTAATTATAACAGTAGACGCAGGACACTTTATCTGTTTAGTGTTTAGTATATGGAGAGATAGTATATGGAAATATTGAATAGTTTACGATTTCATGAGTATAGATGCCTATGTTATAGCCTATAGGCTATAGATAATTAAGAAATGGAATTTTCAATTTTTGGTGTGGTAATACATTTTGTAATGTTAGTGTAATATTGAAAGTAGGTATAATAGTGACAAATTGTCAACCATTCTAATAGTTCAGAGCGTAAGTGCATAAACATAACCATGATGAAGTTTTTATTATATAGGACATAGGTACTCGTATTTATGTAAAATATTAATATTTGAAAATTCTCATAATGTTAGTGACAACATATATAATGTTCTTATACCTTAAAGTTTGATAATAGGTCAATTCACTCTAATATAAAAACAGCACACTATTGAAACTGGTAAACGAAAATAAACGAAACTGGTCCACTAACCAACTGTCCGGTAGGATCACAGAACAATAGTAGGATAGTAGGTCCTTATTTTACTACGGGGCATGGGGCCCTTCATTAATGAGGGCACGGGCCATAATTAATATAGGGATAGCATATGGTAACACATCTTAAATCTTTTTTATCTTCTACTATAATTTCTGAATTTTATAATAATTTCTAATTTTATAAATAAAATAATATAAACCGATATTCCTTAGTCTTTGATAATATATTATCGGTGTAATTACAGTTGGAATTATGTTATTTTTATGTTAAAATGTTAAAAATATTGATTGCTCCTCTGACTTTTCTTGAAAATATGGCCTTTTCATTTTTATAGTACCTATATCAAAGGTGAATATTGTTTTACAGGCCCTGCAGTCCGCCCATGACTTAACCTAATTAAGAGTGAAGGGAAATGTGTATGAGTTCAATAATTTTCCATCATTGCTGATAATAAATAATAACTACAAATTTAAAAATTTGGATCTTTACGGGGTGTGTTCACACCCTATACGTGGTCAAATATCCTTGAACAAATGTTTCCATTGTTTGTAAATGTGCACAAATGAGCTGTTTGTAACCATATAATAGTAGGTAGCCGGTAGGTAGGTACCTAATATAATAAAATTACAAAATATCCTTAGAAATATTAATTTCGCGTGTGGTATGTAATACACATACTGGTGGGAGGGGAGTGGGTGTTCCACCGATCACCACTAGTCGTTTTTTATTATATAGGTAGGTATAACTATCTGTGTTAAGACGGTAAAATGTTTTATAAAATATACATAGGTACCTATGTATTTTAATATAACCCTTATCCTATACTGGGAAATATCTTTTCAGAAATTGTTTTTCTCATAATTTATCATTGAATTAAATATTAAAATGTAACACGTTCATTTCAGTGACCTACTCAATGACGACGTATTTACACTGGCTACACTACATAGGAACCCATTCTACAGCAGGGTAATTTTCCTGGGTTATTCATAGTTAATAATTATAAGTACCTAGTAGTACTAAGTAGTAAACGTTTTCCATAAAATTAATTTATAATTTAAATTAAGCTTTCAGTCATAGATATATATATTATTAATTAATAATCGAGATTTTAATAATTTCGTATAATGTATTGCAATGGGGAGTAACAAGGATTTCTAAAAGGGGAGAGCCAATAAAAAACCGTATAAAAATTAAATTTGTGTTTTTTGCACTAGACGCAACTTTTATACTTATTAGTTATTAGTTATTAATTATTATATATTAATATCATGCATGACCCAAATACCAGATATATCTATATTAAATACAATAAATACATCCTATTATTCCTATTAAAATAAATAATACATTTTTATCAAGGTTATTTATATTGATTTATTACAAGAAACTTACATTTTTTAATCTTTATGAGGTAGCCAGGTAGGTACCCACTTATAATAATTAATATAATATTATTATACCAGCTATAATGTGTCCAATATTTCAATCCAAAACTTTCATTCTTCTGGATGATTTTTTTGAAAAGGAGCATTGTATTATTTTATTTTTTTAAATTATCATAATATTTAGTATTTGGCATAAATACAGCCGATGTGTGGGGGGCATGGTTCTTTGCCCCCTCCCCTCCCCCCGCTAGTGGCTATGCCACTGATGTCGGATGTATTATGTAAATAATAAAAATTATAATAATATGTAAATAATATGTAATACAATCTTATTAATATTCGTGATAATAATATTTTATTTTGGCTCCACTTTACCTGTTTCTTCCATGAAAATGTGTTAACACTCCAACCATAATCAATTGTACGATCCAACGATGATAATGGTAATAATAATAATAATGGTATATCATACATTCATACCGTCATTCAGACCGCCTACAACCTACAACTGTTGTAGTACTACCCTATGGGTAAAATCTAAAATTGTGATATATCATTAATTCAACATGCATTCGGGTCGAAAAATAATATGTCATAAAAATTAACGACTATTAATGCCGGAATCAAACGGTAACCTAAATGGCAGACGTACAACTTCAATCCCACGAGCTAGACACAAGAGATGATGACAACACTGTGGTTCTGTCTGACGTCGTCAACCGTGTAAACGAACCCATCGTTTACTCAAACACCGACCTTATTGCGGATGTCAGTCATCTATCGATATCCGAAAACAACGTCTATAGCGGCGATGTAGCGCAAAATAATTTGCCCTGTGTGAATTCTATATCGTCGTCGACATCCTCATCGTCGTCTAGTCAATGTAAGCCGTCGTGTTCGTCTAGTGATGTAAATAATAGCGACCTCGCCGAAGGCTTACAGCAAATTGATGGTGTCAAATATGTTTGCTATAAAAACGAGCAACAAATGAAAGATATTATGCGGTTAATACAAAAAGACTTATCTGAACCGTATTCGATCTACACATACCGCTATTTCATACACAATTGGCCTAAACTGTGTTTTCTTGTGAGTTTTACTTATGAGGTTCTTCGATGTTCATAATACCTATTAATACTGTGTAACATCTGATTACTCAGCACATAAAACACAGTCATGTAAAGCGTTTTGTCCGTTGTTGTATTATGTTCTAGGCCGTAGATGTAGATAAAAGTGTCGGAGCAATTGTGTGCAAGTTAGATGCACACAGGAAAGTCAGAAGAGGTTATATTGCAATGTTGGCAGTGGATGAAAATTACCGAAAACAGCATATCGGTATTTAATCTTATGACAAATAATCTAGTGAACTAAATTAGCATTAAAGATTTTTAAATAAACAAAGTGTCTGTATTTTAGGTTCTAACTTAGTATTGAATGCAATTGAAGCCATGGTGAATGATGGAGCTGACGAGGTAACATTTTTGTTTCATAATTGTATATTGATTAATTTAATCATACTCAGTTTAAATGCTTAAACTACCCAATTTACATTTCCAATCTATGATACAAAATTATCAGGTTCTAATTCTATATATTGAAATACAGAATATTTTTCAATTTAAAAAGTTCATAAATTTCAATATCTACACCTAATATTATAAGGAATTGTTGAAATATTTTTATTCTTGGCTCACTTTCCTTATAATTTATAATACATTTTAAATAACTTCTGTCAGTCTAATTTTCTTTGTAATGGATTAAAAAGGATCAAGTGTGGTGATTATGTGTCTTTGTCTATCTCGGTAGATGTGTTTTCATTCCAACCAATTGGTCTAGTAAGGTATTAAGAATTCTAAGAACAGGATTTAATTTGCCGTTAAGTTTACTTCAGAATGACTTGCCCACATTGTTGATTTCTATTTTTTCATATTTTTTTTTTAGGAGTTAGAAGTATAAAATCAAAAATGGTCGGAAGTCAATCTTAAGTAAATTTAAATCTATTCTCAGATTTGTTTTTGCTCCACTAATCAATTTGTAGGAATAAAAAAACATCTTAATTCCTATTTTGAGCATATGTTAAGCAAATAATGAATAAATCACCATTTCCAATCCATGTAATGTATAAAATGTTATTGATACCTATCTTGATTAAATATAATGCAATCGGTTAAACATAAATATGTTCAGTCAGGTAAAAAAATGACTATTATCTGTATTCTAATAATTAGCTAATCATTTCAATTTTCAAGTCAGATTAAACAAAAAAAAAGCTTTGTTCTATAGGTACATCATAAGAATAAAACATTGTTTTATTATTCTGAAAATATGACAAAAAAATCAATTCTATATACATTTTAAATTAAAGACTAAGTTATTTTTATTGTGCTATCTATCACTAAACACAATATACTCAAAAGTCCTTAGCTCTGATATCCCCTATTTTACATCATAGTGTTTTCATGTATTCACCTATGGAACAATTTACCTATTATTCTTACTTTGCTTGTAAGTTGTAAATTAATTAAGTTATACCTAAATACTAACATTTTCCTAAAAACACAATTTTTACTTTGTATTTTTACTATTTATGGGATCTATCTTATTCAAACATGCTCAATTTAATTCACTGACTTTTTGTATAGTCCAAAATCTCATTTTTAATTATATTATAATTATTGATGTAATAATTTTTTAACTTGTATATTTTATAATTATGTGTACCTATAGCATTAGTCTTGTGTAAAAATATATTGTAATTATTATTGCTATAATATTCAGCTGTGCAATGTTATAGCTTATATATACTTATAAATATAGTAAAACTTGTTTAAGACGCTTTTCCGCATAAGGCGCTATTTTCTGTCGGTCTCTATATCATCTATATTCCTATTTCATTCCCGCATAAGACGCTTTCCCGCTTAAAACGCTCTAGAGAGCTGGTCCATTAAAGAGCGCCTTAAGCTAGTTTTACTGTATATATTATATACCTAGTAGATATTTTATATAATTCTAAGTGTCTTACTGTATTTTTGACTCAATACCATAATCATTGATTAAGAAATATAGGTACTTTCAAGTTTACATAGTACTATCTCAGTCTTACTAATGGATGGCAAATTTTACGTTTTACCACTGCTATATTTCTTAATAATATAGTGAATTTACTTTATTATAAGATATTAAATTTTACCTTTACAATTTATAGTAAGTCAATTTACTTTAAAATTAAAAATGGAGTAAATTGGATTTTTCTCAACATTAAACGTACTATTGTGTACAAGACAACACTTGCGAACACATAGTCCTCTTAAATTAATTATATTACAATCAATGCAAATTTGACTGTATTATTATACAAGTAGTTTAATGCTTAAATAATTAAAATTAAGTACTGATAAATAATTTAAGTGTTTCTTATTTCCTAATCTGAAGGGTTAGAACTTATAACAGCGGGTTTATCTAAAACTATAGTACCTATTTATATTTACCTAATGCATTTTATTAAATATTGATGTAATATTAGACATGTGATAATAACGCTATTGAGAAATTTGATTTAATTTTAAAAACAGAAATGAAATATAAATTTTTAATGAATTATATTTTTGTATTTATTACAGGTTGTGCTTGAAACAGAAATCACTAATAAACCAGCATTAAAATTATATGAAAACTTAGGTTTTGTTCGAGATAAACGACTATTTTGCTACTATTTGAATGGTGTGGATGCCTTACGTTTAAAATTATGGCTCAGATAAGTTGCGATGGTACATATTTAAATTATTAAAACGTTATGTGGCAAACAAACAAAAACTGCAAATCTTCTTTTATACTGTGCATACTATGTGTAGATTTAGTTTATTTGATGCATATATATTCATATGTATAATAATTATGGTGTTTATTTATTATTACCTGTTGTTATATAAAAATTCTTCAAAATAAAATTTAAAATAAATTCAATAAAACATCGTTTTAAATTTGATTTGTTTCTTAGTTTTGATGGAAGTTCTTCCTTATATATAGACCGAAATATCATATCAATATGACAATAATGGATATTATATAAAACTAGTTTATAGGTTCTATGTTTATAGCTTGCTCTGGTATTTCAAACAGTGGTCTTTAATAATTATCACAATCCAGAGAATTCAAGCCATGGTTATTTCTAATGTTCGCAATTTTTTATTGAGTATAGGAGTATGTATCAGAAATTGAAGGGTCCATACAGACAACCGTATTTTTCTGGCCAGTCACTGTGTTCCTCCAAGAGAGGTCACCGGACAAATAATATCAGTATTTGTTTACCATAATTTAACTGTATAAAAAAACTGGATGGTAAAATTTGCCGGCCAAATTTAGTTGTCTATTTGGACCCTTATAGTTACCTAATTCTGTAATCAGGCGTGGACTAAAGGTTATTTCGTTCAATGTAAATCACATTTTAAGTATAAGTATGAACAATGATAATAATAAAATTATAAGTAGACTTATCATTTTTAAAATTACTTTAATACCTATGTTATCAAAAAAAAACCATACAATTATAAAATGTTTTTGAAGTTTATGTTTTTAGCAGTGTTCTAAGGGTTTAGCTAACATGTCAAATTTGCATTATTATTTTAAAATTGGAGTAAATCATAGATAATAAATTATATAACATAATATATAAAAAGGCAGGTAAGTGGATGTCGCTCTGCTGTACAGTAGGTTTCAAGTGGGTCGCTGTAATAGATGGTGTTAAATTTGAATCCAACGATATTATAATATCATTGCATAAGAAAAACGATTCTGAGCGAAAACGGTCAGTCAGCCTATGTTATTACTAAGTATATTTGATGATATTATTGTGAATAAAGTAATTTAGGTACTTGCTTGTTATAGCCCCTCCAAAAAAAAATTTTTCAATGTATAATATTATTTTATTTTAATAGTTTTAAATATATAGTATAAAATGTATGGATGAATAGTATATATAGTATAAAATTTAAATTCAAAATTGCTGCAAATTATTGTAAGCTTTCCAACAATCTGACAAAATTATCGAGCCTGGTCTTATATATCTTTGTATTATAGGTAACGATGCTTTATCCGATCGATCAGGTACACTGATTATAAAACACGCTTTAGTTTCCCAACGTATTCCACCAAAAATCCATTGCTGTGGCAGAATACGCCCAGCATTATTTTTTCTACTCACAAATAAACTTTCATCTATTTCAACAAAAAGATTGAGACCACCAATTTCTTTATTTTGATCATTTTCAAGCTTCCATACACATACGTCACAAAGATAACTACTCCAATCAACCACAGCATTTTGTCCCATATATAGTTCACGTTTACAAAATGTTACTAAAGACATTTCTAGGGGCAAGTAGTATATGAAATGGACAATTGTGTGTATTGGTAGTCTAGAACCAGTTAGCCAATTATTAATTATCAATCCTTTTTCCTTTCGGCAACTTCTTTTCTGACATCGCCATCGCGATCCCTTGATAAACATTAAATGGCCATTTTCACACACTTCACTAACTTTAATTATATTATGTTGTTGTAAAAAGCTAATTCCAGTATCACTGTTTGAAACAATTGTAAGTAATTCAGTAAAATTAATTTTTCAGTAGTAGGTAATAAGTAAATGAAATGGTAAACGAAAGCCAGCAGAAAACTAATATCCTTTGTCATAAAAATGATAAAATGCAATTTCATCATTTTCTAAAATAGATCACAAACGATTAGCAATAGCAATAAATTGTATGCGATTTACTGGAGGGGCGATAACAAACAAGTACCGTAATTTATATACAACCTATTTACGTGGAACCATGTTTTAAAATTTCAATCTTTAGCTATAAAATTTGAACATTTTATACATTTTTAACTACAAAATAATTATTAAATTTTAAATTTTATTGATATTTATAGAAAAGAAAACTAAATAAATTGAAAACTGACAAAGTTCGTAAACAGCTAAAAAAAAAATCAAAATTTTATGGTGTATAGAAAATAAAAATATAAATATTCAGTAAAATGTTCATGTACCTACGGTCACTTGTTTAAGAGTTGCACCAAAAACCAAAATCGATTTTTTCGAAAACAGATTTTGAGTACAAATTCCCTAATGTTTTTTTTTTGTTTTTCAAGGCGCTTTTGCAAACTACTGGGAAATTTTTACTTTTGACCCCTCCAAAGTACCAACAAGATTCACTCTCCTATCAGAAAAGATACTGTTGAAGAAAATCCAAGCACTTTTACGGTCCTAAAAGGTGATGACAGACACAAAAATTAAAAAATTAAAAAAAACATACATCATTGTAAATTCAATACATTCATCGCTCCGCTCAGAATCTAAAATAAAATAATACCTAAATAAGTTATTAGTCAATTGACACTTATTAGTTATTACTTAATACCTATTATCAAATTCAAATATCTGTGTTAGTGCGTTGGTTTTTTTAAAAGATATTTTAATTGTGTTCTAAGCTTTTTTAAATAGTAATATTTTCATATTTTAACTGCTCCTAACTGGCTTAAAAATAAAAATATAAAAAGTAAAACCAACATACAAACATACTAAAATATTCTTACCTTAAAGTTCATATCAACTCAATTCAAGTTATAATTAAACCTAAAAACACAAAATTGGTACTGATGAATGCAAATTTAATATGTACGTTGTATGTTTGTACAACAGAGACAATACTGTAAGACATACTCTTAAAATTGTTTTATTTAAAATTTTTTTACAATACTTCATTTTAAATACAATAAATATACAATTAAAAAAAAAGTCATAATTATATAATAAATAATTAACATTATTTTAAAGTACTTTCCTTGCAAAAAGTATAGAACCATAAGTCATTAAAAATACAATATAACAAATATTTCAAAATCTTATGTTGAATTTTTTTTTTTAAATTAAATTAAATTATAGATTAAATTAGTATCTACAGTAACAGTCTGATTTGTAAACAAAATAGTTAAAAATATATGTTTATAATAAAAATCACAAATAATATGTATAGTAAGTTTATTTGATAGTATAAAAAAAAATAACATTACTATATTATATCAAAACTATAGTTTATATAATAATTTATTGTTCAAGATTTTGTGTGTATTATTTTATCCACTTAAATAAATATATCAGTAAGTTGTGTCTTACGGAGGCTTGAGGAAAACTAATTAAAAAGAAAACCATAAAGTAACTTAAAGGATCACACAACACAAAAAAAATATTTTCTTTAAATAATAAATTATTGTAATTAGAACTATTAAAAACAATTTGGTCAAAAATACATTCATCACTATGCTCAGAACATAAATAATATTATTTAAGGAGACATTGAGGTATATAGAATAGCTGAGTGACATAATTGAGTCGAGCGCAATATAATTCTATCATACACGTGTAAGCTCAATTTACTTAATGATTTACCACTCTAAACATTTTATTTCTGATGTTTGATTTATGTATAAATTGTGTTATGACGATAAAAGTATGAGAATTGTGTTTTAACGTTTAGTTTTTTTAAATATTCAAAATACTAAAAAAGAAAATAGCCGGCTGCGACTTGCGAAACGTATGTTGTGTCACAATAAATTACTGCTGGTGTAAGTAATCTTTTATAAGATTTTAAATATTTCACAAAAGCTAAATAATTAAGACAAATTTTGGTTTCAGTGCATAAAAACTAAAAACACATCACACATGCAATAAAAATTAAAATATATACTTTAAAGTGAAGTAAATTATTGTGTGAAGCGAGCAACTTTTACAGGTATAATATAGACACTAAATTAAGGGATGCCCGACCGATGACCCTCATATTTTTTTAATTCCTCATAACTTATTGAATTTTACGAGTAGAAATGTTAAACCTCCACCATTTTACTTAGTATTGAACACTTAAAAATTTAAAATAATAATGTTTGTGTTTTGTGCTCCTTTAATAAAAAAAATCATCAAATGTATATAGCATTAGAATAACTTACCAATCTTCATTGTTTGAGTATAAAATAACATTATAAATATATAGGTATATATATATATTTATATATATATTCAAGGTTTCAGGAGACAGAGTAGTGAGTACCTATGACCGAATTAAAAAAATATATTTAAAATCTATCAATTTAATATTTATTATTAGGACTAGATTTGAATATACCTGGTTCTCTATTCACTTTCAGATTCAAAAAATATTGGTAATATTGATTGTTTAATGGACATGTTAGCTGAATCATTTTCTTTTTTATAATTTTCCCATGCAGCATTTCTACCATTTTCATCTAATTCTTCAGCCTCGTTATTTTGTAGTAATGAGTCATGTTCTAGTATGTTCATTACAAGGTCTTCATGCCTCAATATCAATTCAGCCATCAAACGATCCTTTCAGAATTGACATTAAATAAAAAAAATAAAAATTAATGACTTATTAAAAAAATTAATTTAATATAGGTACCTTAGGCAAATGTAATCTTGATTTAGGTTTGGTAGTATTTGGTTCAAATTCATAAAGTTCTTCCTGACATTTAGCATTAAAATGACGATCAATTTGATGTTCATCGACTACACGGAAAGCCATTGATAACTTTGATATTTGACGTTCATATATTTTTTGCTCCATTGTACCCTTAAATTATACAAAAAATTGTAGTACGATAATATATTTAATATTTTAGAATGAAAAATTAGTTAAAGAAAAAAAATCTATTCCAATTTGGAATTTTTTTCGACATAATTTGGATTTTAAAACTACGGGGGGGGGATAACAATTTATAAAATTAAACTATTTCATTATGAATACAAGAGGTAGAGGACAATACTAAAATATTTTAAACTAAGATACATAACAGTAAAAATATTGATACTGAAAAAAACTATTTTTTATTAAATTTTTTTGTTTTATTTACCTCAGAAATGAATCTATAAACATAACATGGTTTAGTCTGTCCAAATCTAAATACACGAAATATACTTTGAACATTTAGGGATGGATTCCATGTCATGTCAAAAATAATAACGCGATTAGCACCAACTAAATTAATACCTAAATTAAAAGCTTTTGTTGACAATAATAATAGACGCATCCTGAAAATAAATTAATTCACAGTAAACTTTATAATAAAAAGAAATATAAAAATGTATACCTAGTATTATTGACATCATTGAATTTTTCACAATAATCTTCTCTTTCTTTTAAATTGACTGAACCATCAATTCTATAAAAATCTGCACCGTGATTCCAAGATTTACCATAAGGACCACCTTTATCATCAGCTTTATCTTCAGCATTTTCCAAAAAATCTTGGATTAGATCAAGAGTAAATAATGACTGACTAAATAATAACCTATATCAAAGTAAGTGTTTTTTTAAATTCCCAAACAAAATGATTACATCAAGTACCTACTGTTTCATTAATAAATAAATAAAATAATTCAAATTTAAAGCTTAATATAAAGATTATACATACACTTTATCACCAATTTTTTCACATTCTTGAAGTATTGAAAACATCATTATAAACTTTGAATTTGGGTACACCGATTCTAAATCAGAGTTCGACACATATGGTTTCCACCACTTAAGGTATGTATTTGGTTTCTTAGTAATTGATGAGTTCAGAATCGAGACTGGTATGTGCCTATCTACATAATTAAAAATATCACTAGTTAAATATTATATCATATTAAAGTAATTGAAATAAATAGTAATCTTCAATTAATATTTATACAATTCCTTTAAGAAAAAAACCTTATTATACATCAACATTCAAATACATAAATCCAGTCTCAATTGATGTTTCCATTTTAATTAATTATTTTGTATTATTTTTTTATGCATCTCATACAAAAAAA
>WHPZ01578225.1:0-14540 GCA_016617965.1 Macrosiphum rosae
CATCTTAGTCCTTTACTCTTTATCTTATTCATTAATTCAATCAGTAAGTCGATTACCAAGGCTAAATTCCTGCTCTTCACTGATGATATCAACATTTATTTGAAAACTTATATCACTTGTTCCCTGACTCTGCAACATCAACTGGATGAATTCGCTCTGTGGGCTCAACATCTTAGTTTGAGTTTGAACTTAGACAAATGTTATATTATGACATTTTATAGACGTCGCAACCCAGAACTTTACTCTTACTATATCAATGGCTCCCTACTCAAGCATGTTTTTACTATTAAGGGCCTAGGTATACATTTCAGCAGATCTCACCATATTAACGTTACCCCCTATAAAGCATTAAAAGTCTTGTTTTTTATAAAGCGCAATACTAAAATTGTTAGCTTTGTCCGTTGTCTACGTAAACTTTACCTGTCTCTTTTGCGCTCTATTCTATAATATGGTATGATGGTTTGGCACCCTTACCTAGCAAAAGACCAGCTTAGACCTGAAAGAGTCCAAAATAGGTTTTTATAATATATCTCCTTCTTAATCGAGCATCCTCGGCATGACAACTCGTCCGTGCTTTTAAAATTAAACATTAATAAGCTACCTTCTAGACGTTTTCATGCTGATTTCCGCTTTATTCAAGTCCTACTAGATGGATCAATAGATGCCCCAGCATTAGATAAAACGTTTGATACAGTCCGTTGATTTCTGACGTCCCGTGATCGAGAATAATTATACAATTGGTTGTATTTTCTGTATAATCATGTTCGTTTATTATTTAATATGGAAAAGTACATTAAAGTATATGGGAAAATTTGTTCCCGGGCCATGCGGTTAGCTTGAAGAAGCGAACCGAGACGGGCGGTGTCGGGCCTGCAGAGGCGTGACCAAGAAATATAAATATTAGGACGTTAATTAATACTATTGATAATTATATAATAAGAAATTGGGATGAGTTAGAACCACTTTTCCACGGTCTTTTGTAAGTCGTGTTCAAGTTGATAACAATCTCACAGTGAATACCCAAGCAGGCATGCCAGGGTGGGAGATTAGGTTGATGGTTCTGAAAAGAACCTTTTCTAATTTGCCACGATGGTAGATCGACCGTAAGCTTATAAAAACCGTGTTTAAATCCGCTGGTAGTTGTACACGAGCTTTTCAACTGCCGCCCCGTATAACGAGTGTTTTCGCTGCCGCACCGGTTTATTCGTCCGTGGTGCAGGTGAGAACGCTGTGTTCGTCAGTTGCCGCCTCGTATAACGAGTGTCTTTGCCGCTGTGCCGATGAACTCCTAGCTGGTATGTCTTGATTCCTTCTGTAGTTCGGTATGTGTAAGTTTGAACAGTTTGAAGGATTATTGAAGACTGTTCGCTGATCGGTGGTCCTCAAAAGGACCGTTTATGTAGTGACGGCTTCTTCGTTACAACTCCCCCCCCCCCAGATTTGTCACCGGGGAACTGGAGTGAACTGATGACAAATGTGTCGAATCATGAAGGACGCTTCTACGGATTGATTCCTTGTACAATGCTCGCCGAATCGTATTTCTTGACATATTCTAAAGTGGAGTATCCTCATCCGGAGATGTTATTATTTTTTATGCTGGATTATATTGTTGTAGGTTGTTTGTAACTTGATCTATTGCTTGTGATATACTAATATTTTTTTCAAATGGAACATATTTGTGCAACGTTTTTTCGGTTTCGAATATCCAATCCCAAGGTTGGTTCCAGTGCGTTTCGGCGATGTTTCTGGCCTGGTTTACGTTGTTTACCCATGTGAGAAAGCTGTGGTCGTCAGTTGCCACCTCGTATAACGAGTGTTTTCGCCGCTGTGCCGATGAACTCCTTGTATGTCTTGATTCCTTCAGTAGTTCGGTATGTGTAGGTTTGAACAGTTTGAAGGATTATTGAAGACTGTTCGCTGATTAGTGGTCCTGAAAAGAACAGTTTTATGTGGTGACGGCTGCTCCATTACACGTTACAAGATTTGAAGAAAAATAATTTTATAATGGGGAAAGTAATAGTCATTCAAGCTGGTGATTTTGGACAAACATAACCAATAATTTCAAGAGGAACACCAACTGACCAATTACATGCATGCCTAAAAAATTCTTATTTGTAGAAGCATGTGAAAATAATTACATTAAAAAATAATATGAGAGTATTTCTCACGGGTGATAGTAATTTAGAGAACTTTCAAAACAGTTAATACTTCTTGGAGACAGAAAATGGGAAAGAAATGCAGATAACACGATCACATCTCCATCTAATTTTTGTCATATCTTAGATTTAATTCATTCATTAATTATCCTTAAACCTCCCATAACCTCCGTTATTAGTTTATTTTATTTGATAATTTAAATATATGTTATTATATCTTGTGCATATACTGTTATAATTAATACTTTATTAATTTGTATATTTAGTGTATTTATTTATATGTTTGAGATATATTTTTTGAACATATGAAATGGCTCATAAAAAACAATATCCCATCGACCTGAACTATAGCGATTGTGAGAGGGGTATAATTGAACAAAATAAAATTGAGTATATTTATAATCGAGGGGGTATGGTTATAAATAAAAACAAGCCAGAGGGGCCAGGTTTTGGCCTCTAGTTTACAATATTGAATCAACTTACAGGCTAAAATAAAATATCAGAATCGTTTTTCGTATACAATGTTATGATATCGTTGAATTCAAATGTAATACAATCCATTATACAGAGACCCACTTGTATTCTACTGTACAACAGAGCGACAACCACTTACCAGCTTTTTAAAATCATATTCAGCATCGGGTTTTAGTGAAAGGAGAGCAGGTGCCCGGGTGACAAATTACTGAATAAAAAAGTGCTCTGCCGTACAGTAGGTTACAAGTGGGTCACTGTATAATGGATGGTATTAAATTTGAATTCAATGATATATCATTGTATAAGAAAAACGATTCTGAGCGGAGGTGGTATGTCAGTCTAGGTATAAGACATATCATACACTTATCTATGGTATTAAAAATAAAATTGTACCTAATAAATTCCAAATTAATCATATCACAATAGCCATTAGGTACTTATAACGCGTTATACATCAACAACAAACCGTGGTACTATAATAGATATATTATAGTATACTTTAGAAGTTTCAATTACCCAGGAATAATACTATACAATCACAACAAAATAACTAAAATAGTTATTCTAGGTTTTTAATATGTAATTTCGTCCAAATATGAACTTAAAATGACTATAAAAATAAACTGTGCTAATGTATTTTTTAGATTTTTTGGTAAGAGAATTAAATACTTACTTGGAATGTTGTTTTAAATTTTCAATCCTTAGATATAAAAGGTCAACATTTTATACATTTTTAACTACAAAATAATTATTCAATTTTAAATTTGATAAATTATGTCAAAACTCGATGTTTCAATATGCTTATAAAAAAAAATGTTAAATATATTTCAACTGCTATTGTAACAATATATCAGGAGCCTTGTAAGTTGTTTTAAATGTTTACACTTTTTGGCCCAACAGATAAAACTTTATTGATATTCATAGAAAAAAAAACTAAGAAATTTTAAAACTGACAATGTCCGTTAAACAGCTCAAAAATAGTCAAAATATTTTCAAAATTGTATGTTGTATAGAAAATGAAACTATAAACATTCAGTAAAATTTTCATGTACCTACAGTTATTCGTTTTTGAATTACAACAAAATAAAGAAATCGCTACATGAGAAATCGAGTGAATATCCAATGCTGTAAAAATTTGAATTTCAAACCCTCATAAAAATTTAATTTGACTTTCTTATAGACATTTTTTTTTTGATAAAGGTAGATAGTCTTATAAGGAATCTTGTATTACATTTTAAAATCTTAGATTTAAAAAGAATAACGAATTCTTAACTCAAAATAATTTGCTAATATTCGTGATTTTTCCATATTTTGTCAATTTTTGAATTTTAAATGATTAAAAAAAAACTGTGACTAAGGATTTTTAATATTTTTCAAATATCTTTGTAACAATACAGTAGTAGCCTTGTATTAAATTTTCAAGTATTTTTACTCAACAAATAAAGTTTTATTGGCATTCATAGAAAAAAAAATTAATAAAATGGGAAACTGAAAATGTCCCTAAACGGTCATTTTTTTTTAAAGTTACACCAAAAACCAAAGTCAATTTTATGAAAAATCGATGTTGGGTAAAAATTCCAGTTTTTTCTCAATTTTTTTTTTTGTTTTTCTTGGCGCTTTTGAAAATTACTGGGAATTTTAAATTTTGACCTCCCCAATACACCACCAACGATATTCACTTTCCAATCGAACAAGGTACTGAAGTTGAAAATCGAAGCATTATTTCGACTACTTATCGTGTACACAGACCCAAAAATAAAAAAAATAAAAAAAATAAAAAAAAAAATATAAAAACACACATCATTGTAAAATCAATATATTCATCTTTCCACTCAGAATCTAAAATATTTACAATATAAAAATTGTAAACGAACATTTTATCATTACATGTTTATTATTATCTATAAAGGTATTATTATTCTTTTTCGATATATATTTTTATTTTTATTTTTATTATTATTATTATTATTATTATTATTATTATTAATCACTAAAGAGTTAGGTATAAAATGTATTCGATGGTAGGATTTTCACGCATACAAATTGAATAGCGATAAACAAGCATTGAGCGTATATTTCTGTTTGAGTTGTATTTATTTGTTTTATATCGCTATTACCGTCTATAATTGTTCAGTATTCACTAGTTCTAGAATATATGTGAATTATGTCAGTTAAAAATCTATGTGAGTAAGAAAAATAATAATTTTATTTTAATTATAGAACCAATCGTAAAATGATGAACGGCTTGTAGTTTATTTGGAAAAGCATAAAAAAACGAAATTATTTAATAGCTGCCTTTTTTATTTACCTCGTTGATTAGATGATAAAACAAGATTTTGAAATCTTTTATTTTTATTAATTTTTTTCACTACACAAACTATAAATAAATTAATATTTACAATAAGTGAAAAAAGTGTACGATTGGTGTTGGATTGATTGTGGTTAGATGAAGAGACATTCTATTGAATGTATACTCTATAGTGTGTATGTTGACACATTTAGCAAGTATTTCATAATCCCATTTTGATTTAAGCATCTTACAGGGTCACCATTTATTAAGCTCAGTTATAAGTGGTTTCCGATGGTCTTGTAGAGGAAAATTAAATCTTTTATAATGAGCGTTTTCCACTTTTTGGACAAAGGGAATAGAGAGATCATTATGGATTGCATGATTAGGTGCATCGTCTAGAGCTTTAATGATTTGATAGAGATATCCATTCAGACAGTTTTTAATACTGTTTATGTTACAGCTTTTGGCTGAGCCCAAGAGATATATTTCATATGTAGGTCCACGTGAGTAGGATTTTGTAGATAAGTATTTTGTTAGTAAGGTAAAGGTGTTTTGAGATTAAAAAAAAATATTGAAGTTTGCAGAATCTATTGTTCCAGGCGAGTTGTTTATTGAGGATATAAGATGCCCTAAGTGTAGAAATAATATAATAATTTAAATATATACATGATTAGATAATAATAATTTGAAATATTTTGATATTTTCAACGTTACTGCAAATAATTATAAACTAAGTATAAATACTATAGGTAATGAATTTTATGAAAACATCTTAAATGATTTTGTTTTAAAAAAAGCAAGAATTGTGTATTTTTTTTTTATTTTTTTTATTGATCTTGAAATTTACACAGTAATATTTCCGCTTCGACAACAGGGGCCATTAGCGTTAAATAGTGTATTTTATAAATGCATCGAAGTTGAAGATTTATTTTAAGTTTTACTTTTGCTTTTTTATTATTTGTTTAATAATATTATTATATAGTATGTTAGGTTCTGAATTTAAATATTTCACTAAATACTTTTAAAGTGTATAATGTTAATGGTTTATCTTTGACACATATAAAATATAAAATAAAAATAAATATAAATGATGATTATCACTTATTCTAAGTATGATATAACTGAATATTCAAATAAATTTTTTTATTATGATTTATTTTTCACATTAATGAAATATTTCTAGTAAGTAAATCGCATTAAATTGTAAAATTCTAGTTTATACTATCGCTGTACTGTGTTGTACTTTTGTGTAAGGATATAAAATATTAAAATATAATTTAATAATTTACATTTTGTACATAAAAAATATAATAATTTATTTTGAAAATTGTTTAAATTAAAAAAAAAAAAAATACAAAGTATGTAATTCAATATTATAATGAAATAATATTGAACTCATGTCCTCCATTGTGTTCTATTCTATATATTTAGCATATTATATCTAAAATAACTGATTTATTTTATAATACGTTTTAGTAATTACATATGGTACACGTCATGTTTAGTAAGATGATAAATAAGACTACAAATATTTATTTGGATGGTAAAATTTTTTCTCAACATGTTTTTTCTGCGCATAGATTTTCTCTATTACAATAACTTGTTTTCGTATAAGAATAATAGTATTATAATGTTCATAACGCATTAATATTATAATAGTAAACAAAATATGTATCGTATTCACGTTTTTGTAACATCAGATTTTTAGACCTTTACTAAAACCTTGTACATAATATAATGTTGCGTAACAGTAAAAAAAATTATATTTTAATTGTTCACTTTTCGTGATAAGATTCTAAATTTGGTATCGTAGTTGTGGTTATTTCAACATGGTATTTTCTCTTGATGATCTACCACGAGTGCTTCATTTATTTTATTTTCAAACAATTATATTGTTTATGCAAGTCATGTTTATGATTTTCTCGATCTTTAATTATTGGTTTGTAATTTAATTCAATTATTTTGCCATTTTCTATCAACATTTGTAAGATGCATAATAAGTTAGGAAGGTACCTATACTAACTCCAATACAACTAAAAACGAGTAATGGCATAACTCGATTATGAGTTTTTCTAAAACTTTAACAAAAACCCTGCCAACTTTGCACAATGGAACATGGCTTTCACGATTTCTAAATGTATTTTTCCCGAAACCTAATTACCAAAACTTATACCCAAATGTTCAATATACTTAATATAAAGATAAAGAAAGTTACACAATTATTATTTAATTTCAAAGAGAAACACTATAATATAATATACTATTGGAAATTTAAAGTTAACTAATTCATGTAGGTAAGATAATAAGTAATACGTTATAATATGTTTATTACACGATACTATCATGTTTCGTATGTATTAAACTAAAACAATAGAAAGTTCTATGTAAATGTTATTGAGTATAAAAAATACTTAAATTTATAATGCTGTAAAAAAAAAAAAATATTATCATTGTATATCTTAAATTGTTCACACTATTGTATACAACAATATTAATTGTATCATTCAATTCAGGGAAATCATGTTAATATAATATTATAATAAACAATATATTCTAATCTTTACTTATATTATTATTTGCTCTGTTTTTTTTATTTTTAATTATGTAATTATGTAGGTTATTGATAGTTAGTCATTACTCGACCTTGCTGTTGACAAATATAATAATTAATATACAAAAAAATTAAATAATTAAAAAATTCTATCAACTTTAGAAATCTTCTTGTATGCCCATTTTATATAATTTACACTACATATTTATTTTTTCAATATAACACTGAGTTTAACTGGAATACAAAATTATAAAAAAAAACTAAAATCTATAAAAATAAAAACATTTCTTAACTGTTTAATATTGTATCCAAAATAGTTGTGCGTAATATGTAGTTTTCACATTTTGTGTTCAAAATTTATATAAAAAAAAATGTACAATCTGTTCATAATATTTACAGTTACTACAAAAATACACTATACTGACTACCGAGCAGAGACATAATTGTATACGTGACTGATTTATTATTCTCACATTTTTTTTTTTTATTATTACTTATTGTGATAAATAAATTAATCATCGTGTTTATGTGTTCCATAATTTCGTTTTTTTTTTATTTTTGTTGATAACGAAGGCTCATTCATTTTTCAGAAAAACAATTATAATTTAATATTTTTCATGAATCTATCGTGGATTGCATATTTTATTCAAATGCTTCAAATGCTGTATGTAGTCATTGTGAGTACAAGTATATAATATTATAACAAAGCGATCAAAGCAGTATTTAAAATTTAATAATTCACAGATAGTTGTTATGGTTGTTGTAGTTAAATATTGAATGTCTCTTATACTTCAAAAACAGAATATATTATTATAAACTCGTTCGTCTACATAATAATATAATATTATGCTTATCCAATGATTTTTCCTTACAAAGACTAATTAAACTTTAGTATCTCCTTTACAACTATTATTGTTATTTGTTGTTTTCCGACCCGATATATTTTTTATTTTAACACGATATATTACATACCTTGTACGTTTAAGAGTTACATAATATTAATACAAACTCAATGATTGTTTTCTAATATTTGCATTACGATAAAAATACAACCTCTGTTTCGGGAACTATTTTTTTTCCTCAATTGCCATTGCTAATTTGTTCCGTCCTTCGGTTCATTTTCTATGATTAAATTTCGATAGACCTTCAACCACGAAAAAAAAATAAAACATTTTATCTACTCTGGCTGCGTAATGATTGGACAACGTTAGCAGCACACTTAAATCCGGAAGCATTTTTAACGAGGCGCGTGTTTACATCTCTCGCAAATTATTTTGTGCCGACAAGGGCGTTGCCGCCACTGCAAGTCATCGAAACACCAGAGAACAGTAATTATACCTACTTCAGGCACCAACTACAGTAATAATATTTCCACAAATTTTGCGAAACGAACCATTTAAATAACACTGGTTTCACGTGCATGCCCTTTAAAAACAAATTGAAGCCGGATCAAAGTCTGAAGACTTAGCACGAATGGGTTTTAGCTTATATAAGACATACTATACGATTTATATATTATATTATATATACGCTCATTCAGATTATTGAAGAAGTTATTACGAAATAGCCATGGATAGTCTATTTTATGGTCGCATATAACATCATATTATTACACCTAGGCAAATGCGAATTTGCATAATGAAAATTTACAATAAACTAAGTAACCTATTGTTGATATATGATAAAAATATTAATGAAACACGAAATTCACTGTAACAATATTGTGTAGAATAAAAAAAAAAAATTACTATTATCACATTTTATTTTTTTACTTTACACGTTTTTTATTTTTACGATACTTTTTTGTTTTTTTATAATGATATGTTTTTATAGATTCCAACTATTTTTCACTTAAGACATAATATTATTTTAATTAATTAAACTCTTTGTTAGTGCGTTGGTGATATTTTCCATTTTTGGTATGTGGTGGCTTATACTACACATCCTGCATTTAAAAATGTACAAAGAATTTTCTATTTTTACTTCCCAAAGTACCAACTAATTCCAATATGCTATAAGAAACATCCTCCAAAAATGATAGTCAGAACACTATTTCTAATAGAAAAATTGTCTTCAGATGCAAAAAATATAAATGAAAAAACACATAATATTATCATTGTAAAATCAATACGTTCATAATTGAACAAATATAATAAAATGTTTTAGTGATTTTAAAACATTTTACTCTAACACATCAGCTGATTATTATCATAAAATATAGGATTTTAAAAATTCTAAACACAATGTTTCTTTTTATTCAAATTATTATTATTACAATTTTTTTTTATATAATAATATATGTATTTTTAGATATGTTAGGATGAGACTCTAAAAGTTCCAGGTATTATGAAAATAGATTCTATAGATTATGCTACTTCAAAGAAGCCATTTTTCAATATCCTCATCGGTTTATCCAAATGTGCGGACAACATAACCCACACAAAAATTGAAAATTTTAGAGAAAAAAAGGTAAGGTAATATAATATTATACTACGTAGGTACCTACCACAAACCATGACTGGCACGCTATAACAGTGTAGGTACACTGTTACAATGTTATTATTATTTTTTTTTTCGAATCAAACTTACCGATGCATTATTGACAACAGCACGAGGGTGTGTATTATATTGTTCAATGAGTGATTTTCTTTTTTCTTTTTTTTTTTCTGTAAAGAATCGCACAATATAACGAGATTGGTATTTAAACTCGTGGAATTCTCAGACTATATTATAATACTCCTGGACGACTATACGTCTTATTGAGAAAGTCCCTGAAAGTTTTATTGTGAATTATATATATGAGCGTCATAGTCTCGTGCAGGTCGGTACATATTTAACTTTAATACATATATAATAAAATACGGATCGCGGCACAATGCCATTCCAAACTCTTTATCGTGCTATGACGTCGTCAACTTGTGTTAAATAATTAAAATAATAACATCTTACTTTCTGGCCATCGAAGAGAGAATTCGAGACGCTTGTACGTTTTACACAATCAAATACGTCCTACACGTCTTGCATATGGCGGATCGCCTCGATGTCCTTAGATTTTAACATTAATAAAAACCATTAAACCAAAGATACCATATTCTCGTTCGGAATCCATCTGCGATTGCCTCGGTTAACATAGAACATTTTTTCTAAAAATTATAATATACTATGACTAACCTACTAGCAGACAACATTATATTATCTAGTGAGTCCTGTTTTAGGTAGGTAACATTATTATTGTATCGTTACATTGCTGTCAGTAATAAAACTAATTCGTCAACTTAAAATAATACGTTCCTTGGTTGTAATTATGTTATATTGGTATGGTTAATTACAAATAATTTAAGACGAGAACAACAAAAGAAAGTATATATCACATATTTTGGTACCAATTTATTTGTACCTTACTAATTATTAACGTATTGAAACAAAAGAACATTAATTTATGTGTACGGAGTTTTGTACAAGTCTCGATATCGAATCAGTTCAATTCATTGTAATAACATTATTACAAACAATAATTTAATAATACTTCATTTATTTTTAGTTTCATAACTCTGAACTGAACTAGATTTTTTTCGATATACTTTTAGGGAAACAATATTTTTCTATTTACCAGCTGTTATATCCAGAATATTTAAACATTTATAACGCACTTGTATGATTATAAACGTGATAGTTACGCGTTGATAAATTTATTTATTATTGAACTGTATACTCCTACATAAGTTAAGAACTAATACAACAACAACATTTAATTGTTCGGAAAATTGTCAAGATACTCTGATTACTCTCTTATCTACGTATGCATGTTGATAACCGACTGGCGAAATGCCTGTTTGTGTCATGTGAAGTGTTTGATGTTTTTATGTCAAAAACATATAATATTTGTAGTTATATCGTTAATATTACAAAAGTAAAAATATATCTTAATCATATTTTTATCATTTGATAACGCAATAAGCTCCACTAGATTATTATTATATTTATAAATCGTATTAACATATTATTATTGTCTTACCAGAATGTGATGAAACCTTAACTCGTATAAAGGTTTTTGACTATGGCTAGTTAATATTATTTTCCTGGCCTTAGTATTAAACGTAAAAAAAAATCCATTCCAATAAATAGCATTGTTATATAATATACAGATATACTCATATATACCTGAAATAATATGGTTTTGGCTTAATGCATTTTTTTTATAGATAAACGACTAAACAAATAAATACTCTATTGATTTTGTGCCAAAACTGCACACTTTACGTTATATTATAATATTATTATCTAGTATTTAACCGAATACATCACTAAGCTTTAAAACAATGAAATCGTAGTTTATGATTCAATTTAACTTCATTACATTTTTTAGCGAGTTTTTTGTTTCATATATGTTTTTTTTAAATTTATCTTTATTTATACATCTCAAACGATATTGTAATCACTAATCAGGCATAAATTATACATTTCCTTAATAGGTAATACACAAACAAAACTTCTAACTGGTGATCACTATTTACTAAGGTATGTCATTTTATTATGAATAAAACATAATATTCTTTGCATACAATAAAATCTTAGAATTGCGATTGTCTTAATTTGTAAAAACTCAATTTCGAATAAGTATAGTACACTTTTTTTTCCACGTTTAACTATAAATATTAGATAACATATTTTACAAGTATCGTTCTGTATACTTACAACTATATTAAATTCCTATAAAATATAATATATCGTTGATGATAGTAATTGTTATATTATAACTCATAGTGCTTTTTAATTCACAATCAATGGCTTTGTACAACAAAGCAGATATGTGGAAACATTAATTACAATTTACAGAAATGTAAATATTGTCAACGCGTCCATAAGACAGCATCGGATTTTAATGTATTTTTCCATTTCCTACTATTGTATTCATGATTATATTTCAAAGTTTAATAATAACTCATAAACTACTCCTTCAAATTTAAATTTATAATATATAATAGACGTCAATATTTTTGACGAAATTGTATGTCCTTAATAATTTAAAACAAAAATGGTGGTCTTCATTTGAAAAAAAAACTTTGAAAATTCCTTAAATTACATAAAAATCTAAGAATGAAAATATAATCCTTAAGAGACGTACACTTGTAGATTCTAAAAATCTTTTTTATTTATTCCATTTTGAATCAATTAGTTTTTGAAGGAAATATGGGGCTGAGAATGTTTGGTGAATCACCCTGTTTGTTAGGTTTAGGTATCCCTACATATATTTAAGTAATGAATAATTTATTTATATACATAAATAGATTTTTATGTATATATAATGCAAATATTGACAGGGTGTATCGTGTTTAAGAACTATCGTCCCTGACTTCCTGCGGGTTTAAAATTTGGGTTCTTTTCAGTATCGTGCAAGCAACATTTACATGTAACATGTCCATCCATTAGAATATTTGTTTCATCTACTATTAATTCATTATTCATACAAACTATAAATATATCAAATCGAAATATACGCCACATTGTGTAACTGAGACATTGTTCGACCGGAAGAAATATGTAGGTACATTAAAAGCTAAAAGCAAACAATGCAATTTTAAATACATAAAGTGGCTAAATCACTAACTTGTACTAAAAAACTTAAAAAACCAATTACGGACATAAGAATAAGTTAATTTTATTATTTAAATATTTAAAAGACATAAAAACCAGTCTCTATTTTATAGCTAAATATGAGTTCTTGGGTTATATAATATATAGGTTAAGTTAGTGGTATATTGAACTTAAGGTTTATTATACCTTCAATATAAGGATTTAAAGATTTGAGGAGTGAAGTAGAGGATAATTTTATATCTTGCGTATTTATATTTTTTTTACTACACTTCTCGACTCCTCAAAACATTAAACTATTGATTGAAAATTCGATATTTATTTTACACATAAATATTTCCAGAAAAATATCCTATAACGAACTTTCAAATAAAAAATAGTTTAATATCCATTCAATACATTTCCATAACCCAAAAATATATTTGATTCAAATTTTGAAAGTATATTTGATTCAAGAGTTGACAGAATATTAGAGAACCAAATTAAAATGTACTTTTCGTTTAAAAAAAAAAAAGTGTTTTAGTAAAACTTGTAGTTTTTTGAAAAATATTGCTTTCATGTTTAAAACTATACAAGTTTCAACTTTATCCATCTGCTCTCATAACCGGTGAAGTTGAACTGACACTAGTCATTGCGTAGTATGTACTATATAGGTATCTATCAAGATATTGATGGGTGGATGTGTTGGATTTTAAAGCGTTGACCGGAACGGATTTTGAACTATGGTAAACAAGTGACCTTTTATCGGCTTTATATAAAAGCAAAAATCATATTATTCAAACGGAACAAATACTTCTTGACGTGAGAAGGTAAAGTTGGGTTTTCAAATTCTATACCTTGGGCAAAGTTTTATATATTATATAAGTACGAACATGTCGTAGTGTTCCAAATAAATAGCTTGGAGACGTATCAAACAAAGTGAAAACTGAAAAGCATTTATTGAAATAACAATACTGAGGTACCGATATCGTTCAGACATTTAGTTGTTCAAGGTATATCACCATATCGGATGTTGACAGTTGACAAGAATTAATCGGTACAAGCACCCGTTCCCTCTCAGTGTGTATATTTACAAAGTCCGTACCGTTCTCGACAGTATTTGAAATAATTTTAACTCGAATAGTTAAATATGTTGAGCATACAGTTATACAAGGCTGGGCAAGTTAATGATATTTTTAATTCAGTTATGTTAAGTTCATTATTATTTTTTAAATTAAATTAAAAATTCTGTTAGTAGACATTTTTAATACCTACATACATTTAGTTGACAAACACTATTAACTAAACTTAAATTAAAATATATAAAACATAAAAATGCATATAATATAAGGATAGGTAACACTCTCTCCAATTTGTTCAAAACACTTACCTACCAATTTCACCATGATCTAAAAACTCTAAAAAGTCGACGAGAATCTCAAAAAATACGTTATCTGATAACATATTTTCTGAAACTCGTAATTGCGTGTATCCATTT
>WHPZ01578228.1:0-14632 GCA_016617965.1 Macrosiphum rosae
TTATAAAATGTAATAATAATTCTATAATACTATAATACCATAAAAATACTACCAATTGATTTTTAAACCTTAACTGGTTGTATATAGATGAAATGAGTATTTTCATAAAACATTTCAAACGAAAGCTTAAGAAAAAAATTGGTAAAATGTATTTTTATCTGGATAAAATATCCCTATCGAAACTTCACTTGTGGTAAATATTCACTAAGGATATTTAACCCTGCCGTGAAAATTTACCTCTGGAACAATTTCACTAGTGAATATTTACCCCCGGTAAAATTTCGATAGTGAATATTTACCAGGGGGTAAAATTTAACTGGGTCAAAATAAACGGTTCCCCGGTATTTTATAACGAGTTAAGTAAATGCGTTTATAATTTAAAAACATTGTATCTAATGTTTTTCTTGTATCCCTTTTAGATTAAGTGTATACAAATAAAACTTCTATCGACACTGTATGCTGAACTGAATTTTATTTCATAATATAATATGCTGCATAGAAAACATTTAATTTCACAAATAGTACCAATGTGATAATTATTTAAAAATGTAATAGAGGAATGTAGGTATAGAAACATATTAAAATACCAAATACAATTAAATTATAATTCAGTATTGTTAAGCATGATAAATGTTTCAAAAATATGTGTAAATTGATAAAACAGAATAAAATAGTTAAAATATATAATATGGATACTAGGCGATATCCTACCAGACGTTGTCTAAGCAATTTTTATAATATCCTTGTACAAAATGTATATGCCATATTTCTTCTAATTATAATATTAAAATAGTATTTAACCAATTGCAACCATTTAGATAAAAAAAAAATCGTAAGCTAACACGTGGAGTTATTTTATCTATAGGCTGTATGAGTTGAAAAGTTGAACTGTAAACACCCTACTAGTTTCAAGTAATCTATAGATATAAATTTTATTGAAAACAGTCCAGTCATTTTTTTAGGTTATTAACTTCTAATGAACCAACATCTAATTTTAGTTGTATAACCCGATTTTGCCAGTGAAAAAATGAAAAAAAAAACAACATTTCGATTATATTATAAGTGTATCCTACCTACCTCAGTTCACAGGTAAATTTGAGTCGATTTGAGAACTAATTTGACCGAGATGAATAATTCATTTGTGAAGGTTTGGATATAGCACTTGCCACTTGGTATAAATCGAACGAACACTACGTCTATCACTACTCGTTAAACTTTCCTGATTACTCCAAGAACAATTTGAAATTTTCACAAAATCTGTTAAGTAGTTTTTGAGTACCTATATAATAGCTACAAATATACATTCAACTCTTATATTTGTTTTAAGATGCAATTTCTTTATTCGAAACCATAAACGTAACGACTGATGGATGCTTTTACCTCATCTGCCCGAGTAACTAATGGAAATCAAAAAAAAACCTAATTTCTACTAATTATTTTTCCTATAACCAATAGCAACCATTTAAAGACAAAAATTTGTATCGTAAATCTCAAAATCCTTGTTTGAGCAATTATCTGGGAAGGAACTGCAGCCGGGTCCAATTGTAAATCTAAACAATCCAGGGGAACCCACTAAAACACACACAAAAAATGTCATAAAAATCGGTTCAGCCGTTTAGGAGGAGTTCGGTGATATACGCGGATAGAAGAAGAAATATTATATATAAAGATAAATATTTTTGTGTTGCTAATGAAACATTTAAGATTTTCTCTATTTAATTTAAATAATTTGTGACTCCGTACAATTATAATATAAATGGTAAACAAAATAATAAAACTATTTGATTTAATTAATAGATAGGTATCCAATGTTTTCATCCTAGTCATTAAACATTTAATCAAACAATATCCAACATGAATTATGTATAGATTACGTCCTCGACAAACAAAATTGATTATTGTTATAGTTTTGACAATACGAAATTAGTTTAATGATGTAAACTGGCATTTATCAAACTCATAAATGTCTTGTACACAATGTCTAATTATCATTAAAAAGTAAGCCGTATATTAGGTATTGTTTACAAGTTAAACCATCTATGATATATCTCTTAAATTATAACTTTATTATGTACATTATTGTTTGATTATTTCACCAAAATAAATTACACAATTCGATCATTCATAAATATTTTATAATAGAAATTTCCATGTATAAATTAAATTTTTATATTTTAAAGTAGATTTTTAAACTATCACGATCGGTTTAAAATATAGGTTTGGATTTACCTAAAAGATGATAATTTTTTTTATTTTACAGAAAACTTAAACGCCAATAACACAAAATTCATACCTATGAGTAATATAATTAAATTCTAGAATATTAAATGTTGATGTTTTCATAAATAGGATACCTACTGTATATCAAGTACTAACACATATAAGACATATACGATATACCTATATATATATTATTCCTAATTAATTAAAATCAATATGAAGGAAGGGAATTTATAAAAACAGAATGCTCAATTATTCAAATTTAGGAGATTATCTATTTTATGATTTACATTAAAACGATAATAATATAATGAATGTAGATATTTTGTATGGTTACCTTAAATTGGAATTTATGACAGTGGAGATAATTGTTTTTTGAAAAAAATTGTTGAACGACGTCCACCAATTTATTTTATGTCATAATATATTTTATCTGATTCCATTTTTGATATAACAATTATTTTGTTTTAATGTTACGATCTGAAAATATAAATACAAAATTATAATATATAAATAACCTACAAAAATAATTTTTATTTTATATAAAAATATTTGATTAATGTTTTGATGTTGTAAAGTTTGTGCTGGTTTGTGTACATAGACATATAATATATGCATTATATACTTTAAAAATTAATACACTTAAATATATTTCCGGGAAATGAACATTTGAATGATTACAATAGAAGTAATACAATTAAAATGACACTTCCTCGTAGTACCTTACAAGTATAAATTATTTTAGTTACAATTCGAGAGCACTTCCTTTACAATTATTTCAGACATCGTTTTAACAAAACAAACATAAATTTGATATAAGTACAAAGAATGACATATTTTGTATTTATTGGCTACAAACTTCAAATTACTGTAATTTACTCCTTTACTTTATATTTTTTTCGTGTAAATAAATTTAAAACATTTGTTACTTAACACAATATTTTTTAATAATAATGGAAATATAAAATAAACTAGGTATTTTTAAGAAACATAAACAGAAAGAAAACATTTTTTAGTGAGTTTAAAATCAATTACTTAGTTATTTATTTGTCTGTTAGAAAAAATGTATATTATTTATTTTAAACCACAAAGTAAGTTCAAAGTAAATTATATTCAAATAAATACCTACCTAACGTTATAAAAAATATTTATTAGTAATGTATAAAAAAAAATTAAAATATCAGTAATACATTTTTAAATTGTATTTATTTTCTTTGCTTTATATAAAACTTCGTTTCCATAACCTAAGCTATACAAAACAATTCTCATGAAAATAAAACCACACTGAAGTCGAACAAAGAAAGTCTTGTGCTCAACACTAGATTTCTTCTCCGCTTACTTTCACGATTTTCATACATTTAAGATAAAAAAAAAGTTGTTTTTGAAATACTTTTAAGTAGTTGTAATGTCGTAAATATATTTAAAGAAAGTTATACGCTGACAAAGTAAACAGTATCAATATCGATATTATAAAGCAATCGCTGTCAAAGAAATAATTTATTTAATAAAAATACTCAAGTTTGCCGGCGCTTAAAATGGAGAACTAATATTTATTAATCCTACAGCTGATACCACAATAATCTGTAAAAATAATATATCTAATAATTTATACTTGTTTGAATTTAATAATTATTATTTCAGTTGTACCTACCATTGTAAAAATGAATCATCTATAAAATAGCAAATAGGTCAAGTCCTATTATACCTACCCTAGTGGTATTACCGACCACTCGCAGAAATTGGAATTAATCCATGAATAATAATGTACACATCGCTATTGTTTTATAATATTGATAATAGAACTCTAGTAATAATTAAATTGTCATTTAGATATAAACATTTGTATAATTAACATGTCGACTTACGGAGTCTTTCAAGTACGTTTTGACTTTTGTGAAGTACCTAGTCCAATACCTGTATTAAACCTGTATTTTTCACCTGCATTATACCTGTATTATACCTGTATTTTGTACTTGTATTATTATGATCCTAACAGTCGTCTAGAATTTATTATAATGCATAATATGATCCTATCGAACCTATATTATACAATATTGTAAATTAGTCAAATAGACACGTGTAAAATCTAACGATATATAATTTATTATATTGCAAGCAGCATCGAACCTTTGAAATTTGAAATGATGACATATACTATAGTAGTGTAGTGTATCTATCAAAAGAAAAAGAAAAAAACTTGTACAATAAATAAAATAAAAGTGGAAATTCAAACTGTAAAACTAACAACTTAGAGAGTGTAAAAATAGAGACAGACAAGTAACTTTGAAGTAAAAAAAAAAATATTTTACATTCCGTTCCCACATAATTTATATGTGCATAAAATACTACTTATCTAATTTAAAAATCGGAATATATTTCACGTTTTGTAGAACCATCTAAATTACTTCAAAAGTTTGTCACATCGAATTGTTACTATTTACTTTAATATTGTATGAACGTTGGTAGATATAGGTACCTAAAGTACACGACCAATTTAGACCTATTTGATTATTGAAGTTTGTTACAGACGACTAATAGAGCATTCATATTTCAGAGCGTTTCTCTACAAATAAAGCACACAAACTAAATATATAAAATCAAGGACTACCTTTGCTGTATAGTAAGTTTCAACTTTTCGTATTTACCTCATTATGTACGTAAAGTATACAATCTAATTTACACTCAAAAATCGGAATACATTTCACGCTTTACAGAACCATAAAATAAATGGCTCCCGAAGCTCGTGTCATATCGAATTATTACATTAATATTGGATTCACCGTAATGGATGTGTTAAATTTGAATTCGATAAATCACTGTAAGCAAAAAAGCTCTAATTTGAACGATTTATCTTATAATAATATATTTTACTTTATAAAATTATTAGAATTTTCTCAAATTGGTAGGTTGATATTACTTTTGACAAAAACATTACATTTTTACAATAAGTCATAAACTACTACTTTCTTAGTCAATATTAAATAGTGCAAATAATTTTTAGTGATAATAGCTTAAAATTGGTCTAAAAATGTCATTGCGTACAGAAAACGATAGTAAAAGTAATAGAGGAATGTTCAAAGTCTTTTTGATTAATAATTTTTAATAGAACTAAAACTGTTGAAGGAAAAATTGTTATTTTACTTTTACTCAGTATTGACAAATACTATGGCTAGATATTTAAATTCAATATTTTCAATTTCAATAATAAAAACACATAGAAGGAACCATGTAACAAATGTTCAAACTTTTTGACTAAGAAACAAAGATTGTGTAAACTTTAATTGAAAAAGAAGTCAACAATTTAAAATGTCTATAAATATTGAAAGTGTGATAAAATATCTAATATAATATGAACTTTTGATGTAAACTGAAAAGTTAAGCCTCTACACTTACTCTTTTCTGAAAAATTAAAACAAAAAAAAATAAAAAAAATAAACCATTAAATATTTTCGAAAACGTGTATTGCGTAAATATTCACGCGTTTTAAGCGTTTTCCCCTATTTTCGTTAGTTTTTCCGAATAATTAAGAAAGTTAACATGGATTTCTTTTTTTTTTTTTGACCACTCAAACTATAAAATATTTGGAACGTTTTACTAAAAACTACTCTTAGTGCTGAAAATTGAATCAAATTTTCTCAAATCATGATGAATGACTCATTAGAAAAACACACTTCATTGTAAAACCAACATACTTCTCGCTCCGTTCAGAATATAAAATGTACAAATACATTTGGTGATTTGAATAGTTTACTACTTAATTGTATCTGAATGCTGTCAGCAAAAAATATAATTTTTTTTTTGATACAAATATTATAGATACCTAACCATTAATTTAACCATTAGCAAAAATCAATCTTATGTAAGTGAGCCTTATACGTGGTTAAATGTTTTAAAATTGAATATAAATCTATTGAAAACCATAGTTTCGCTGAAAACAGTCTATCGAAATCAATTTAATACCTTTATAACAAATTATGATGTTCCGAAACTAAATTAATCATTTTTAAAACAATTAATATTCACTTAAACAATTATTGAAAGATAAGATAAAAAAAAGGTCAACGAAGTTGAGGAGCCACAAGATTAATGGCACAAGGAACCTAAAGACGTCAATAACCGTTAAACAGCCGAATGATTACTGACAATTATTGTGCAAACGCAGAGTGACCAAGATAATTTATGACCTGCAAAAGCTTCCCTTTTTCTAAATAATGATACCAACGAAAACGATTAAAAGCTATGAATTATAATGACGCATATACATAAAAAAAAACTACGGTGAATCTATGGGAGAGTAAAATCGGAACCAGAGTTGCAATTAAACTTACTTTTGTCGTTTCAACTAAGAAGTCAAGAAGATATACTAAATAAGTACACTTTTTATCTTTCATGCATTAAGCATTGACAATATAACGTTACTTTAGACATAATATATATATATTATTATTGTTCTGTATTAAATGCAGTCAGTTAAACTTATAATAAATATTCCATTTAATTAATTAATTGTACAAAATCCAGGTATAATATGCATAAAAGTTAAAATTGAGTTATGCTCGATGTCAAGCGTTCAATCATATGGTTACTAAATATAATATATAACCATTGTAACCTACGCAGGTAACTACTCATAATTTATGTGAGTGGACGTTTAATTTAAAAAACTGCTGAAATACAATTTTTTTTTTGTTATTATTCATTATCCCTCGGCAACTTTAGGCCATTGGGAAGGGGGTGGTACTGTAGGTTTTTGGAACTTTAAGTATGTTACACGTGGGTGTATTTTTGGCAGAATTTCTATTGGGGCACCCGTAGGTTTCTGCCATGCCCCTGAGTGAGGGATGGAGGCACTTGTTCTCCGGACACCGTGACTTGCCCGGAGAAAAATGACGCCCTGTGGTCGAGGATCGAACACGAAACACATCGTCCCCCTGAAATACAATTATACGATATTTAAGTATTACTATTTGTACAGTTTTATGCACAGTGTAAGTAAAATATTTATTAACGCATAACAATACCGTTAATAAGTATTAATACATTTTCTATTTATTAACAAATTATCTATTTAGTAACATAAAAATAAATATAGGTAAGTATAAGATTTTTCACATATTTTACGATGAAGAAGATAGATTTTAAAATACATTAATATTGTTCCGCTCAGAATCTATAAAGGAAGAGATGAAGGGAGCGAGGTTTGTCTCGTTTTGGTATAGTTATTCACCTAGTTGCAACATATACATATAGAGCTGTACATACGTTTAAAATTAATGATAAATTGTGACCTATAAAAAAATGTTCGCCTATTTGAACTAAAATTGGCATGTATATATTTTTTTACTCATCAAGTGTTCATGAATAAAATCTGAATATACTATTTGAAAATCCGTGTATCCACTTTGTTCTGACCCAATTCTAATAGTTATAATAAATTATAATATCAAATAGGTAGGTCGGTAGGTGTAATTAAAAATGGCTTTGAAGTAAACTTAGTGTTTTCCAGTGATTCAATACTTTAGGAAATTTTTAACGACCTGGTAAGGAATAAAATTCAAAAATGATGAATAATTTTTCATGCACATTACACACATTATTATTTTCTTTGTAACTCTAGTATAGTAGGTAGTATGTAGACTATGAATTCAATGTAATGTTCTTTAACTCATTTATTATATGTAAAAAAGATAAAAAAAAAAATGTTCTTTAATAGCTACTTCCTTTCTATGCACTGTTATCTGCTGTGTGTAGGCTACATATTAAATTTAGTTTAATGTTTTTTTTTTACAACTTGTAAAAGTTATATTGTATTTGTAAAATAAAGTCGTAAAAGTGAGAAATTGAATCGTTGTACCTGTAGTGTGGTTTCAACTGAACTTTAACATTTTTATTCAGGTAGCTTATAAGTTAAAGGAACAATATATAATAGCATAACAACTACATTTATTTAAAGTAATTCGAAAAATTGATAGAATCCTAGTGGACTGCTTAAAAAAAAAAAGTAATAATATAATGCTACATTTTTCTCGTTATAATTTTTAACTCACCAGCATACAAATTATAATATTTTGAACCGTCGGTAAATTATTAAATATCTTTTTGTTTGGGCATATAATATAATATTTTTGAAAATTTTAATTGGATATTATGACTCATGATCCTAAATCATATTCCATATTTTATGATTATAATGTTTATACTATATCTACCTAATTAGTATTTTATTATAATTTATGTGTATAAAATATAGGCTGGCACGTATTATGCAATTGTACACCCTTAAATAACGCCAAATATTTGTTTTAATAATTTATAAATTATAAACTATTTTATCGAGTAGTGTGCTTATAGTCGAACACACTAGCATAACAATGAAAGCCAAACACCCTTTGATAGTAATATGTCAATCATATAATACTGAAAATGTTTGGATGTTATAAAATGTAAATACAATAGTATAACTGGAGGACGGAGTGGCCGAGCGGTCCAAGGCGTCGGTTGAGACGCAGCCGATGCCGGCTCGATCCCCGGCATTCTTCTTCGGGCAAGTCACGGTGTCCGGAGAAGAAGTGCCGCCATCCCCGCACCCGGGCATGGCAGATACCTACTGGTGCCAGCCAAAAAATCTACCAAACACACACGTGTTCCATCGCCCCTACAGTTTCACAGGCTATAATAACCACAGTAGTTGAAGCCTCACCCCCCCCCCCCAAAAAAAAATTAAAAAAATAGTTTAACTTCATTCTTTTCTAAGTAACGGATGTTGTAAAAAACGGAAGTATTAAAATCGGACGAACGTATAACCGTCTATTCCTTTACAAATAATTTGTGAATAATAATATACCTAATATTATGTATATCATACATTTATGAACTGCGTAATCCGAAAAGTCGGGTCGGAAGTGATCAAGACTCATTTCACAACTGCACAACACTATATATTATGTAAATATAGGGTGGGGCAGTGAAACGGTAGATTATCCTGAATACTTAAATACAAAAATCGCCCGTTACACTACTTCACCCTGTATATAATAAATGCTACATAAAATAAAATATAATATATGCTACATAATATTATGTCTATTGTTTATAATATGACTATATATCATAAGTACCTAATACAAACTGGTGAACGGCGACAAGAAAATCGTAAGTCGACATTCGTGGCCACAATTTCGTCACACTGCTACGTAAGTACCTATTCAGGATTTTGACTCAAAATTAAGTACAAGCCATTTTGTCGATTGTCTAGAAACACTTTTGTTTCCGGCGGCAGACTTGGTAATTTCGTATGTTTAGCTTTTGGGACGCCACGTTGTTCTTCGATTTGAAAACTTGACACGGTTTTGACATTTTTTTTTTGTAATAAAAGTTACTAGCTAGACATTAATATATTATATAGTCATTAAATGACGAAAAAGTACTTGATTTTTCTATAATTGTCAATACAATTTTATTTATTCGGCCAAAAAGCGTAATACAAGACCTTTGATACATCTATTGCTACAATAGCAGTTGAAAAATATTAAAAATACTCAGGCCCAATTTTTTTTATAAACACTTAACGTATGAATATTGACAACATTTATCAAATTTAAAATTTAATAAATATTTTGTAGTTAAAATTTATAAAATTTTCAATTTTCATACCTAAAGATTGAAAATTTAAAATAAGGTTCCACGTAAATGAGTTATGTATAAATTACTTTATTCACAATAATATCATCAAATATACTTAGTAATATCATAGGCTCACTGACCGTCTTCCCTCAGAATCGTTTTTCTTATAGGTACAATGATATTATATCATTGAATTCAAATTTAACACCCTCCTACAGTAATCCACTTGTAACCTACTGTACAGCAGATCGACACCCACTTGTCCGACTATTTAAATTTGAATTTAACACACTTTAGTGATAATTAATAAACTAATATATATTTTATTCCAGAGACGAAAGTTTTAAAAATATTGTTGTTATATTCTAAAAGTTAAGACACACTTTTCTGATAAGATATTAATATTATATTAATATAGTCTACAATCATGTCAAATATCGCAGAATTTCAGGATGTTAAGTCGTCTGAAGTTCAAGATTCGATCTCCATCCGACGAATGGATCCAAAATTGTTGCAAAATCACGTCGGCAAGTCACGGTCATTTGGCCGGCCCGGCTTTAAGACTGTATAGTTCAATTCCAAATATGGCGGTACAGACGGTTTCTGCGGGTGATGCACCCGATATCGGATTGCCGTCTACCGCTTCGACGCAGGAGCCGGTGACGATCGACTCGCAGCCTGCCAACGACTCGGCGCAAACAGTTTCCGACGAGCCGTTAAGTGGCCAGACCGAAATTTTCGTGGCTAACTATGCAAGTCCTAAGTTCAGCTTTTACATTGCCTTGGTGAACACGGAAATTATGACGCCCATTGCCGCCGAAGTAAATATGGATACGCCGTCCGTCTCATCGGCATCCGTCACGTCGCATTCCGACTCTTCACCGTTCATATTATCTTCGCCATCCGTCTCGTCATCGCAGCTGTCAAGCCGCGATTTTGCAGATCCACCGAGACGGCGTTCGTGTTCGATGCCAAACATCCATGTAAGGTTTTGTTCGGTCGACATAAAGCCACGTCCCGTAACGAGATATTTTGATCGAGTCGTCTGAGTTAGGAAACCTCTGTACGATAGCTCACGGAGAGATAGCGGTGTACGCCGCGAGCTTGCTGCAGGACCCAATCAAAGTCCACCGGTGTGATGCAACCGAACCGGTAACAGAGGCCTTGGCTAAACGCAAGGGCAGGTCGATTTGGTAGAGAACAAAGCGTTTCGTCAACGCTTGTTATGATGCGCTTGACATCGGTATGTTCTGTGATAAACGGCAGAGTGATGGTTGTTTGGACCTCGAACTCTATAGTTAAAAAAAAATTATATACCCAGAATATAAGATTGTTATACCCACTATACAAATGCATTTAGTTTTTGTTTTTGTTACAATGTTACATTTGTTATTTTTAAGTATGCTCACCATATTTGTATGCATATATTCAAATTCTGATTTTTTTAATTTTCAGATAGGTGTTAAAGACCTTAATATTTTCGAATACTTGAGATTTTTTGGACCACTTAAGGATGATTCTGTGATAACACAAACTTTTGTTTTTCAATTACGAACCTACCTATATTTTTATTGTTCAGATAATATATTTTTTTTTGAGAATTTTAATGTACCTAAATTTAGGTATGTAAATTAAAATTGAATGTGTAGGTTTTGACTTTTTGAGTGATATAACTTTGTGTGCTAAGGATAATATGTCTATGGTAATGGGTTAAGTAGATAATATATGGTATACTTTAGAAAATTTTAAATGTTAGTAATTACTAATGATCTATCAATATAAATAATTTGTAAAAACGGTCCAAGTATAATAAATATTACGTCTACATAATATTATACTATTACATATAGATTATATTTTTCTAAAACTTTTTTTGAAAAATAGAAATTTGTATCGCCACAGAACATTTTATAAGTGCACAAAAAATATCAGGAATTTATACACATTATGGTCTTAAAGTATATACTTACAAAATTCTAAAAATCGTATTTGAATAAAAAATATACTAGAGAGAATCGGGGTGAACATGCTTAAAAAAGCACCCTATATAAATTGTATAGTTCATCCCTATGATTATATAATTAATGATATAAACTTTTTTCACTGATTTACAGTTTATCATTTCGGTTTATTACGGTACACGAATATTTGGTAATCGATGCACCTACATTATTACTACCTAAACAACAATCCCTGGATTTTGTAAATTAAATATTATATCATAATTCATTAAATCAATAGCTTCTTCGCTACACACCGTCGGGAATTTAAAATTGAACCTAAAACAATTGCCATAAATCACGTTTAACTTTCAGTTAACTTGTAAACGAACGAACGTTCATGGTTTTCACTGAAAACGGTACCGGATAAAATATATTGTAAATTCAGGTGTATTGCACATTTGGCAATGGAACAAAAAAAAACTGGCTAAATATCAACCATATGAACGCTACACTATATATTAATATGAACAAAAGTTTATTACCTATGTGTGTACGGTTTAATGTATAAAACACATTTAACAAAGTTTGTTCATGCCAAAGGTAAAATCAAATATATATTATCCTTTAAAGTTGTAGGTGGTGATCTAGGTCTTGGTTATTTTTGATCGGTCGTTTGCGTTTTAACCGGTGTTATTCAAAAAAAAAAAATGTCGAAGAACTACGATAAGTGACTATTAGTTTTGACATTAGAGTGATTTGACCTATTATCAATTTTTTAGATAATAATATTATCTATGCTTAAGCGTTGGCTTTTATTCGATATTTGAATTTTTCAGCGAGATATGAGCATTTTTAATTTTTTATATTTCACATACCCATTTCTTGCTTGAAAATGAAAATTTCAAAAAATCGACAACTCTGAAGCACAGATAATATTCTTACCTAAACGTTTTATAATAGATGAGTATAATAGGTGATTCACTCTAGCATCAAAACTAACAGCACGCTATTGAAATTAGTGAACGACAATTTGCTATGTCGTGCGTGTGTAAGACGAAGACAATAAATGTACCTACTATGCGTCCTCTTAATGATTGGCATAAAATATAATAACACTACAAAATATTATAATAATTATGATACACCATCGTGATTATTTAATAGCGGTTTACTGGAGAGGTAACAAAATATTTAAATTTTATTTGAAATAATAATTGTATCGTGCAAGACAACAGCCACATTTATCGCGACTGCACTCATATACAGATGGCGAATGGCTCGATTTCGGTTTTCCGGCTTTATTGCGCAGGTACCTACAGTCTACGCACTAATGTATTTTAAACGTGACAACCATAATTTAAGCGAATAATCTACCGAACAATAAGCGAGGAAAATAAATCATACTGCCATTCGGCCATTCGTCTAAAGATCCGAAGACTTGGGGCCTATCATATATAATATTTCATAACTGCAGCCATAGCCGCAATATCTAATTATTTTCAATAAATACGAGATACCTACCTACTATTCTACATAGACAAAGATAAACTCCATGTTTATAGTAATATCAGCCACAAAGGTATACTATTAGCTCAGATAATATTATTATGAGTGAAAATTATCAGTAGGTAATATATTTATGAGGAAAATTTGGAGTTCAAGAGTGACCTTGAATGCTCTCCGCATTTCCGTAAATACCAAACTGTATAATAATATACAACTCGTTGTTAAGACTAACGCACTTGGGGCTTATTGGGTACGATACACATATTATATCCACCGTGGCACTATCCACCATAACGATTGCCAACAATTATCAGTTTCCATTCCAAACGACCATAATTACATATCATACTTGCTACATAATATCCAACGAGGATAGCATCAATAATTATTATCGTTACAACGTTAACCGTCGGCGGAAACCACTTATACCTATATACCGACTGCGACCACATTCAATATAATTTAATAAATCGCGGTATATGGAGACCGTCGTCGTAACACAGGTCGTCGTAAATCGATTGTTTACGATATACCTACTGAAAAAAATCAACCTTTCGTGTGTATATAGGTAATGTAATAAAACGACAACGAGAAAAAAATATTGATCATAAAAATAAAATTATAAAATTGAACTGTTGATATTATTGTATTCGAGCTTTCCCTTACCGTAAAATAAAATAATATCCCGGTGTATAAGGTACCTATTGGTGTAGAAAAATCGAAACGTTTTAATAAAAAAATAAATAATTTCTAATAGTATTTCTTTCTATATTTCTTAAATTTTTCTTTATTATTTTTGAAATTCTTGTGTATTCTAGTGTGACCCGAGAATTAAGATCCTTGAACGTCCTACGCTGTCACCAGGATTCAGGAATGTCGTGAATGCGTGCTTATGTATTTATATACCTATATATGTATATTCAACGTTAACTCTTTGTTGTTAAATATAAACCCAAAAAAGGTTTCTTAACTGTTTTAAGAAAATAATATAAATTGTTCGAAGCGAATTCCTCAATGCCTTATTTTAGGTTTGTCAGAAATAATTCTGTCACACTATAACGATCTAAAAATTAATTAAAAAATTAAATAACAATATAATTGATTATTTATTAATAATGCAAAAATTATTTTCAAATTAAAAATACGTTTTTTGTTTTTACAATACCCATGACATTGTAAATATTATTTATATGACTGAAATATAGTTTTAATTAAACTTATCACTACCACGGTAAAAATCTGTCAAATTAATATTGTTCACATTCCTGTAATTATATACGTGCTAAAGTACAATACTGAATTTATCAATATTATCATATTATTATGCATAATACACACAA
>WHPZ01578229.1:0-12133 GCA_016617965.1 Macrosiphum rosae
TATTTGGTAGGTACATATTATTATTAAATTATTTAAACATGTGCTACAACTTGGCACTCCACACAGCAAATAATACCACCATAATATTGCATGGGTGTATTGAACTATAATGTTTATATATGACCAATAATTATAATCACCTGTTGTATGCAATGATTAAGGAGTAATAATTAAAGTAATTATCCATGTACGTTTTAGCATTTAGAGGACGCTATACATACATATTTGTCGTCCCCTAGGTCTTACAATAGTGCATAACATATAGCAAACTTATGCTCAGCAGATAACGTTTAGCTCCGTTATTTTAATAATTTGAGTGAATTGACCTATTATACAAACTTAATGGTTAAACAATTGTCTATGTTTGTATGTGAATTTTTTACGATAATTTAGTTTTTAAGTGAGTTATGAGCGTTCTTAATTTATGCTTTATTATATGCACATAACTTGTTAAAAAATTGAACTATCATAAAAAAACCCATATCCAAACACAGTTAATATTCTTACCATAAAGTTTCATAATAGGTCGGTTCACTCTAATCTTTAAACTAACGAAGCTAAACATGATCAGCTGAAGGTCAATTTGCTATGTTACGACATTGTGAGACGGAGGCACCAAGTGGCCGAGTAGCGTCATATTAATACATTAACACTGTAAAATAAACAATTTCATTTAAAGTGAGCATGGGAATAATAAACCAATAATTATTTCTAAATAAATGTTTTGATTGTATCAAATCACGTGGATTGACAATGGTCAATGATGATAGACCATTATTCGATGATGTTTCACGTGCACATAATATATGATATTTCACGCTGTATAATATTAATAGAATAAATATTAATTTTAAATATGCTTTTCCTTAGACGACTTGATAGGTTTGGGGTAAACTACACAAGGTATACGATTTATAAAAATAAAATAATAATTTTGTGTCAGGGGAGTAATGTTAATATAGCTTAATAATAATGATAGTAAATACTGTTATGGTAAGTATATATTTTAAAAGTTTATTCATTGAATTTAAAAAGTTATTTGCAATACTGTGTAGAATATAATTTCTGCAACGAGTCCACAGTTTTAAAATACCACAGTGGTTTAAAATATTCATATTATAATTTTAATATTTTTCAGCAATAAATAAAATTTTAAATTATAAATACATCAACGTTGTAAATATTTTCAGTTGTGCGTAAATTAAGAAAATCTTGAAAGTCGGCTCTCCAAACTATGGGAAAACGAGATTAAAAAACAAAAAATCAAGTTTATAAAATAAATATTTTATGAATTAAAATGGTTTAATTAATAATTAATATTGATAGAGACTTTAAGAAAATTACTTATTAAGCACGTGGTAAGTACTGTATTAATAAAGTTTTATTCTATACTGAACTTAAAGTAACTAAAGTTTGTTGTAATTTGTCGAACACGTGACATTAGTGTAATGGTCGATCTACCGAATCCTAATGATCCGCTGAAAGCTTTTGACTTAATGGCCTGGTTTTCAGAACATTTTACCACCACTTAATTACATAATATAACTTTGTTTTATAAGTCGACTAGCCATCATCACTGTTATTGCTGTATTATTATACATTTTACTACCTACACTACTTCACTACCTATACTTATACTTATCGACGTTAATGTTTATCCGAACCTCATTAATATTATAACAGAACCAATTAATTTTGACTTCCTTAATTTTAAAGAATGTAGGTAATATTTAGATGTTGTGTACATTATTATATATTATAATAACATGTAACTATAATGGCTCTAAAAAATAAATAACAATTTCATAACGAATCACCTACACGATAATATTCATCGACGTTTATAATATTAGTATCAAAATATAAAACATTATACATAGGTAATACATAGGTATACTATAAATTATATAAAATATGTAAAAAACAACTTAGAAATCCCTACTGTTCGTGTATTGAAATCTAGTCGATGTTTTTCGGAAGTGGGTTTGAGATTACTAAATGATATTCCGGTGCAAATATTATTAATAGAACATCTTATAAAATATTTAAACACTATAATTATTATACTATGGTTGTTAAATAATATTAGTTATCTATAGCCTATGTAATGTATCTGTGTATATAATGTAGACTATTTATTTATCCATACCATTTTTGTTGTATATATTATATTTATTTATTGGGATTTATGTTTTTATTATTATATTACTAATTAATAACAACTACTAAGTTTTAAGTGTTACCGGTGTATTGTTACTATTGCTTATTAATAATAGTAAGTTAAAATTTCATCTTATATTTTTTTTACGGTTTTCAAGTCAAAAAAATATCACCATATGTAATTTCATATCTTACATTTAGTGCCGTTGAAAATATAATATAATACCTGCAGGTTTTGCCTATTTTTTCCAACCAGTTACTTCTCATCCACCCATCAATGGCCAATGTACGAATTATTATTTTACATTTTGAGTGTTTACTTTATTCAACTACTACGGATAATGTGCACTTTAGCCGGGTTTCGGAATTTAGTCGTAACATATACATTAATGCAAAACCGTTATTAAGGAATAAGGACTATTATCCTTGGTAAATACTATATTGTTTAATTACACAAACAATTTAAAAATCAGAATTTCAATCCTAAAGGCATTATTAAAGGATGAATTGGTACGGTGAGTGAATCACTAGTATAATAATATGCAATTAAAATGTATTAATTGGTGAAAATAATTTATAAGTTTTGCCGTTTTTTATGGTTTTAAGTACCTAAAGGGTACTTCCTATGTTAAGGGTGATAGGGCAGGTACCTCTTATGTTTAGCAAACGACTTGGAAGATGCATATGGGAAGATGATTCGTCGAGTGTCGCAGCCAAGGCGCAGGGCATTTACACGAGGATGAGGATGACGAGGAGACTGATACAACGGGTTTGTGAAATAATAACGACTCGACATTTGTTCTGGAAAGGTCGTGAATCTCGTGGTAGTTATAGTTGTGCAATATATCGGAATACAATGCAAGACGACTATCGTCGGCCGTTTCGTCTCGCGCGTGAAGCAAATCGTCCGGAAAATGCATTATACGCATTACGCATTATATTTTACGAGCGCACCTATTACCACTATCTTAATCTTAACATGGTATAAACCAAAGTCCCTCTGTATGCTTGGATCTTTAAAACTACTCAACGGATTTTGATGACGTTTTTTTTTAATTGGTAGTGATTCAAGAGGAAGGTTTAGATTCACAATTGGACACGGTAGGTCCAACTCGAGGAGGGGCTAAAACAGGAGTTTTGAGATTTACGATGGACATTTTTGTTTGTAAATGGTTGCTTTTGGTTATAGAAGAAATAATTAGTAGAAATAAGTATTTATTGTTTTATTGGTTGCCATTGGTTATCGAGCAAATCAGGTACAATATAGCATGCATCAAATCGAGTTTTCGCAAATTGCCTACAAAGGTGGCTGAGTTGCACTTATAGTCGCTCATCGGCCGGCGCGTCGTTGCCCACTATGCTGTGCTGCCCCACATTGTCCTCGATCCGACTTATAGTTGGATTGCCTACCAGGACGCCTTACTGCAACGAGTTACACCCAAAAGGAGTTGAACAATCGCGATTTTTTTAAGAGTTGTAATTTTTTACGGGCAACCAAGTGCGAGGGATCAGCCAGAGGAGACTGATAAAACGGGTTTGTGAAAAAACAACGACTCGACATCTGTTCTCCAGAGGCAGTGAGTCTCGCGGTATAGTTATGGTTGCGCAATATCCGAATATAACGCAAGACGACTATCGTCGGCCGTTTTGTCTCGCACGTGAAGCAAATCGTCCGGAAAATGCATTATACACATTATATTTTACTCGCGCACCTATTACCTATATATTATTATGATAATATTATTATTACATGCCAAATGTATTATAATATTATGTTTTGTTTACGGCCGTAAATCACGACGGCAGTCAAAACGTTTGCACACCACATAATAATAATAACATAATATCGTAATGCTGCACAAGGCTGAAAGGTTGCTACCTACATAATACAGTTTCCGTGCACATATATATAATATAGGTACGAGATTATCGCCGGTGACTGGTACTGCTGCTGCTGCGGAGGTTGTTGTGTAATCGTGTCGAAAAATTAGATCGAATTGGACGTCCAGGACAACGCTCAAATAACAAACGGAGGGAAAAAAACACTCTGCGTGTCGAATTTCATTTTTTTTCCCCCGTCGTCGTCGTCGACGTCGTCTAATTACAATAAAAAGGCGAACCCGCGACGACCCCCACACTGATGCAAATGGACGCGAAACACAGCCGCCGAGCCACCCCGACGGGATCGCGGACTATATAATAATAAGTATATATATATATGTACGGATTAACAGGCAGGGGTTGCTGTACTCCGTTGTGTGTCGGCCACGACGGAAAAGTTCGCACGGTTTTAAAACGCACACACTATATTATTATTACATTATATAGTATTATATATACATATACGCATATATTATGTGTACATATTATATTATATGTGATGTATATCGTACATAATAATATTATAATACATCGGTGGCGATCGGTGGGTGGAGGACGGTGGTGGCGGGAGAAGGTGGCGGGTAGGAGGATGACGGGCACTTGGTCCCATCAAATCGTTCATAAAATAATTTTCCTCGTTCACAAAATTGGAAATTTGAATTGTCTTAATCCAATAGCTTAAGAAGTAACAACTACTTATAGACCTATAAATACACATAGATGGTCACCAGTTCACTCAATAAAATTAATTGCTTATTAGAGGATGTTAGCGCACTATTTGTTTATCCCTCTAATCAACGCGTGACATCGAGAAGTTGCGTTCAACAGAAGGCTAACCATGAGTTGACAGTATTAGACCTATCAACAAATTTAAAGTTAAGAACATCATTTTTATTTTTACGTTGGCTATTTTCGATGTTTTAATTTTTATGAGAGTTGTGACTGTGTAAAATGCCACAAGCTACAGTGTAATAGTGTTAAGTGGTCATATATCTTGCATTCGGGGCCAGAGTGGCGCACTGGTCAAGCAGTTGACTACGACTCACACAGTCATCGGTTCGATTCATACCAATGTGCAAACAATTTGTGTGGTTCTACGCTATCACCAATTTCATGTTCTGTCGTCCGATTGAGTCATCCGGTTTCCAACTAGGTCCCACTCCACTGGGAGTGAAGACCACACATGTCTCCTATTGGAGAAAGGGTCGGATAGTATCATGCATATAATGATATATACATAGATAAATAGATCATACGATCTCCCCACTACCCACTTGTGATAAGCATTGACGAAGGTCTTGGAGTAGTTTCTATGAACAAATACAGAAAATAATAAGTGGCAACTTCCACGGTGACGGTCTGTCGGTAAATACTACTGTGTTTGACGACAGTGACAGTAGTGTTTGTATGAATACATAACTATAGCCTATAGGTGTTTGTTTTTGTATTTATTCATTATATACTATACTACTATACTATACACAATAATAATTAAAAATATGTACTACCGCTAAATAAAAAAGTAATTTTCATATAGATTAAAATAATATTAATAACCATTTTAAACACGGATCATTTTCCTTTTTCATATAGTGGAAAAAATCAATGGTAGGGAAGTGGTTGAACACACACCTCCCCCCTCAACCGTGAATACGCTACTGCATAGTTGCGATGGTTCAAAAGACTCGTCGGTTCGTTCAAAAGGTAATAATAGGTAAATATGTGTTTATTATGATATTATATAATATAATGTAGTTTATAATAATAATAATAACAATAATAAACGCGAGGTATATGTACTGCCGAGATTGTATTATAATATAAACAAATATTATTATGTGTTTTTCAACACTTGGGCGTAAAAAAAAAGGTTATTATACGCGCTGAACGTATATATTATTATATTATTATCATGCGGGAACTTATGTTGTGTGTACGCGATAGACCGGATATTATATTCGATATTATAATATATTATGGTTTTCTCGACATTTCAGCCTTTTGACCCCTTTCGGACGACTTGTTCGGCCAGAGTTGCAGGAGTGCCGGTCCAGTGGACACTTTGAGAGAGGTGGTGCATGGGAAAGGTGCATTTTTAGCCTTTGAAAATATTTACATTAAAATAATAAACGAAATATTTTGTATGATGGTAGAACATTTTTATGGACCTAACTTTTATGGACCTTAAAAAAATATTATCATAATACGTTAATACAGAATAAGCTGCAGTAATACAGTATTTATTTATTTTAACTCTTTTTTTTCGAGAAAATTTTTCTTTTTCATAAGTAATATAATTATTTAGAATACAATACAAACGAAGTTGTACATCTATTTACAAAAAAAGGTTAAGTAAAAAATATACTCTATGAGTAGTTCTGTTATTTTGTCGACATTGTTTGTCGTTTCACCATCGATGATGCTAAACGTGCATTTCTCTTGTCAATAAATCCCTACAAAATAACTGCTGCATCCATTGAAAGCGTATTTTGGTACTTAATACCATTTAAATCCTAGATAATAGAAAATTCCGATTAGAATTTTGTCATTTAGACATTTGATTTCGCGATGAAAACGGCATAGGGTCGAATGACTGCTGCATAGTAATTATAATTTAAGAAATTCTCGTTAGATAATATATGGTAAGTACAATGAATATAATATTGTATATTATTTTTTATTGAACACTGGGGACTATTGGCCATTATAGTTATTGTAGGGGATTTAGAACTGTGGTTGGTAAGGTTGGAAAGGTAAGGTGTTGTTACGGTAGGTAAGCAAACACGTGTATGTGTTTTACTACTACGAACCCGGGTGGTCACCCATCCGGGAACTAGTAACAGTGGGCGTAACTTCCTTTCAGTCGCATTGCATGACCGATAGCAGCCAACGCGCCACGTCAATATGAATGTTTATTTATTTTTATAAATCCTATATAATAATGATAAGAATGTATTAAAATTATTACAGTATAGCAATAATGTAAAGAATATTTAACGAATGAGAGATCATCTGTCAATCATCTGTCATCTTGTCCAATATTTTATAATTTACATGATACGAAATGGTAGACTTCGTTTATTTTTCCGGTCAAATGGCAATATTATTAGCAATTTATTCATGTACGAGCCGAGCTTAGTTGGTGTACGTATCATCAGCTATTATCAGCTCTTATTACTATAATTTCTCTAAGTTGGAATATTATTGAATTCTGCTGAAAGAAATAAATAGAATATCGTTACGATGAGCGATGGGAAATTAGGGTAGTAATAAATGGCGTGACTCATCATCTACCTATATATTATTATTATTAATATTATCATGAGTGCGTTCAAAATATTATGTATATAGGTATCGAATGTTAGACTTCCCCCAGCGTAATTTCACAATTATTTCTCAAGGTAAATTGATATAATGACGTGGGAGGAGCCAAACCAGTCGCTTAACACCCCATTTAACGATATTTTTAATTAATTGTTTTTTTTTTTTACAGGTAATTCGTATTTCAAGATTTCGCACTGAACTACGGAAGTAACACACTATAATATAAATTATAATATTATAATATTGTTAATTCATAATATTGTTCCATCTTTAGTATTGTTTTCTATACACTCTATATGCATTGTGCAATCAACTACCATATTTTATTCTGTATCACTGTAAACTTTTTTTTGAACAATATGTAATTTAGTTGTTTGGTTCTTTTAATTAAAAATAAATAAAATTATTATACCGATAATGATGGGGGACGCCTCATTGTTGTGAAACGGATAACAAAATAATATTTTGATGCATTTGACGTCCAAAATAATAACGTACTGCACGTTACTTTTTTTTTATATCGTTTTACACATTAATAATTATTAATTGAATCAACTATATATATTTTATACAATCAGTGACGGACTAAATGGAAATAATTGTGCAAGGGAAAACTAAATAGTTTGAGTATTTGACCAACCCTCAAATTTATTTCGTCAAGAATTTTTTTGGGAAGCGAAAAAATGCATGCTTATTTTGAAGTTATATGTAGAACAGCATGTTTTCAAAATAGTAATTTGTTACTAAACATAGTAACTAATATTCTACACTTAATAAAAACAGAATAAAATATTAAATTAAAAAAAGAATGACGTACATAGTTATTTTTAATCTAATAAATCATTTTTATTTTTAACAATGTCAATAATGTTTCAATATAAATATTATTTAATATATTTTTCCCCTGCAGCCATTAACAGAAATTCCCCTAATTATTATATTTGTATTAACAGTCCACTGCTCCCTATCTCCCAAGTCCCCGATATCCCGTCAGCATAGTGTTTACCATTAAAAAAAAAAATATAGGACTACAGTTTTAATTCATTGTAAAAACATATAACACGGAATAATATGATATCCGTTGGTTATTTGTTTAATTATATTTAATTTATTTGAAAGTATCCTTTTATAATACTCATAAGGCAATAATTCCAGTACATCGATAAAACAAATGAATATTTAACTATAAATCATATAATTATTAAGATATATTCTTGAAAAAAATGTTTTATATTTTCAATTTTATAATGCAATATTATGCACTTTGTTAACTGATTAAGTCAGGAGAATTAACATTAATTTTCGTGTTTGTAGTTAATATATTATGCAATAATATGCATCAAAATAATAAAATTATGTACTCAAAATATGATGCAAAATTAAATATAAATTATGTGTATATTGACACGAGGAAATTCGCGGACATAACTAAAATACGTACATTATTATGCGCGTCAAAAGGTTTTCGTTAAAAAATTAAAATATTCCACACATTTTATTTAAATTCAACATTTTAAACCCTGCAGTGCTATTTATACCAAACGGCGATGATGGGGGTGAACGGCGAAAATCGGCAGCCCCTAAACAATTCATGATAACGATTGATACGCACAGGAACCCGCACATAATAATATTATTGTATAGCTGGTGTTAAGTTAAGGTCTTCTTCGGTTCGGTTCCAGTTGTAAGGTATACTCACTACAATAGCAGCCCGCGTAATGGGTCAGTGTTATTGATGTGATGGTGGGGTGAAGGTTAAAGGGAAGGGTGAATGGTACGTGAGCGGATTGCCGCCGTTGATGGCAAATCCGAAAATAAAATACCGGAACGTGTTCGAGACGTTTTAGGTCCGAATTATAATACTAATCCTATATACAGTCTTATTGCATTCGTCCTGTGCAATGTTATTCGTATCTAATATGATATTATGTATTCGAATAAAATTCCCCGTCTTGTTCATCTCAGTCGTGGTAGGGTTTTCGTATAGAATTTGAAACGCGTGTAGTTCCTTCGACAGCTACGTCCTGCGAAGACTCACCCTCCGTCGTGAATTGTGCTCACGCGCGTGCCCTTTTAAATCTTCGTGAGACGCGTTATGTTAACATTATATTATCATATTATTATTGTGTGTATAGGTAGGTCTTGCTATTGTAGTTGGTTGCTATTGTAAAACAGTCTTTAACTTAGGTATAGCTTACTATTACTGCAGGAATGGACAACTTGCTGCAGATCGCGTTTTAAATCTTCAAGCATACAAATAGTGTACCAGAAAGACTGTTAACGGTAAACAATTTATGCTACTTAAATGTATGACAAAAATTGTTAAAATTGAACTGATTAGTAAATAACTTAAGAAATATACTCATGTCAGCAAAATATTTTGAAAAAAGTTATTACGTTCCAAATTCATTTAATAAAAAGAATATTGATATTTTAAAAAAAAAAATCTAAAAAATAAACTACTTGACTTAGATAAATGTTTTCAACATTCAACACTCGAGTGCAATGATATCGCTGCTACGTGCAGGCTACAATGCTACATGGTGTTTAGAGTACGATAATATGATGTAAATTAATAATATAATAATATTTCTTTTTTATAATTTAATAAACACTATTGTATTATTTAATATTATATTTAATGAGTTTAGCAGGGTTTTCTTTCGGAGTGGGTTGTATTAATAACGATTTTCCCGAGATCACAGATAAGTACTATACCTATGTCCTATACTGATAACTAATAACTTTAGAAGTGTGGGGCATTTGGCAGAAATACATTTTTCATGAAGGATGACATTTTTGGATAGGGAGTCGTGACCCTTTAAACCCTCTCCCCCCACCCCTATGTGCACCGCTGTTTACTATTTAAAACTATTTGGAATATAATTTCTGCTCGCTGCAGGGTCGGGGTAGTAAATCCGACAAGGGATTTTTTTGAAAAAAATATTTTACAAACGTAAACCGTGTAAGTATAGTATTTAACCGTGTATGATAGCAAACCGTATAATATTTACTCATTATACTGCCGTCGCCGCCGTCCTTGTGTTAGTCACGCACAGAGTATTAGCATAAAACAAAATAGAGGGAGTTATGTGTGTAATCTGTGGAAATGCAGTTATCGAATTATCAACACTACGAATTTGATTTATTTATAAAATATAAATTGACGACAAAGCCAATATAGGAAAACACAGGCCGGCGCGTTTATGGGGGCGATGTTGCGGTGTTTTATTTATTCTAAACGGTATACGTATTTGTTTTTTGACGTCACAAAATATGTCGATGCTGTTTTCGGTCGGCACTTTGCACTCGCGTCAGCGGAAATAGAAAACAAAATATTCGATCGGTTTCGCGCATCCGTCCACCGTGAAAGCTAACGTATATTATGATTGCAATATGCACACATGATAATAAAATCATATTATGTACAGTTTTGCACTTCGCTGTATAAAAACACGTGAGCGCGCGCGATCGTTACCAATGGCAGATTTTCAGTGTGACTGAATTTCCGACGCGACGATAGTTCGTTAATTTTTAAACTCACCGAATGCACATTTCTGGTACTCGCAATAGTTTCAACGAGCCGAGATTCTAAGGTAGGTAGAGGTAGTTGTTACTATATATAATAATATTATGTATGTATGATGTACTATGTATACAGGGTGATTCTTTTAATGGTAAGCACTTATTTTCTGGAATAGTACAAATTTTTTTTTTTTTTTATCATACGAAGTTATTATAAAACGAAATTGTTGAAAAAAAGATTATTTTTTACTACACATTTTAAATCGTTATCATTTTTTTTTTAACTTTTGAATGACAATGTATATTTTTAATTTCATATTCCTAAACAGAATATTATTTTTTCAAATTTATTTGAAATTTTCAATTTGTAAATCTATTTAAAATAAGCATAATATTTGACTGTGTGATAGTATAATTATTTTTATGAACACAATTCAGGAAAGACAAGTTAAAACTGATTAATCGTCACTGCCTTGTCAGACGGGCAAGAACTCTTTTGACAAGAGACTATATTATGTCCATCTAAACTTTATAAATACTTTAATAATTAACTTCGTGCTTGAAATTCGATTTTTATAATATAATATGTATATATTGAAATCCTCAGAAGAAATCTGTTTTGGAATATGCAGAAATTAAAAATTGTTGCTGTCAATTAAAAAAAGTAAAAAAACTTCTAAGAAGATAACGATAATAGGTACACTGTAAAAATAAAATTATTTTTTAACGTTTTTTTTTAGAAAACTGTACAAAGTTTTCTAAAAAAAACATTAAAAAATTTTAAGAAAATTAGTGTTTAACTGTACAACAATCACTCTGTATAGCTATACTAGGTGGGTACTCGCTTAGAAGGCATATCGCCACCCATATATTATAAATGCGATGCTGCCATTCTGGTAGGTATAAGTTATAGAACTTACACTAAAGTGTACAATTAGTCTGCTTCGTCTGTGTTCATTTATTATTGAAGACCGTTTAATATTGGATTTTCGATCGATATTTTTTTTTACGAAACGAGATTATAAATAAAACATGGACCACGTATCTGGTCGTTAAGTTCACGCGTGCCGTTTAAAAGAAGAAAGCAGTAATCATATACCTATCTAACATGTGAAAAGAACATACAAAAGATGATAATATTATTCAATATCAGGTGTGTGGAGGGTAATTGTTGTGGTGGGGTCGTATTGTATTGTATTTTTTAGTTAAAAACAATGTTTTGGTTAAAAGGAAAAATAAAATA
>WHPZ01578234.1:0-12072 GCA_016617965.1 Macrosiphum rosae
TGAGTGTTCAATATTAAATGTTAAGCCTAATGATCGCAATGGTAAATCATTATTGTTTGTTTTATAATCCAACATACGTAAAAATCGACTTGGGATTCATTACAATTTTTTTTTCAAGATACTTTTGATGTGGGCACCTGTAGATTATTGAACCATATTGCAAAATCAATCGTACGAGAGAGAAATATAAAACATGCAAGCAAATAACCAAGAAATTCCCAGCAGTTACTTATTAAAAAGCCGATTTTTCGATTTAGATTATACGTTTGGCGTTTTTGAAGGATATAGTTCTAAATTTAACAATGAAGAACACAGGTATCTGGAATTTTGGTGCTTTTGTAAGATACGATTTGTTTTTTTTCTGATCTCGTTTTTGATGCATATTTCTTTCATCGGTAATTCTGTAAAGTACTATAAAATATCAAAAAGGTAGGCAAGTGAGTAAAGTGGGTCACTGTAATGGATGGTGTTAAATTTGAATTCAATGATATAATAACATTGCATGAGAAAAACGATTCTGAGCGAAGACCGGTCGGTTAGCCTATGATATTACTATAAGTATATTTAATGATATAATTGTGAATAAAGTAATTTATATATTATAGCATATTAACATGGTACCTTGATTTAAATGTTCAATCCTTAGCTATAAAAGTTGAACATTTTATACATTTTTAACAACAAAATAGTTATTAATTTTTTTAATTTGATAAATTTTGGCAAAATTCGAACTTTGAATGTTTATTAAAAAAAAATGTGCCTATGTATTTTTAATATTTTTCAACTGCTATAGTAACAATATATCAAGAGATTTGTATTAAATTTTCACACTGTTTGGCCAAATAAATAACATTTTATTGATATTTACAGGAAAAAAAAAACGAAAAAACTGAAATTAAAAATTGTCCGTAAACAGCTCAAAACTAGTCAAAATATTTTCAAAATAGGTCTATAGAAAATGAGAACGTAAACATTCAGTAAAATGTTCATGTATCTACAGTTATTCGTTTTTGAATAACAACAACATAACAAAACCACTACATGAGAAATCATGAAAGTGAATATACAACATTGTAAAAATATGAACTTCAAACGATCATAAAAATTTAATTTGATTTGATTGTAGACATTTTATTTTTTGATAAAGGTAGATAAACTTATGAGACATTTTTTATTACGTTTTCAAATCTTAGATTAAAAAATAAAATTGTTATGAATTTCTAACTCAAAATAATTTGTACATTTTCGTGACTTTTACGTGTCTTGTCATCATTTGAACTTTAAATACTTTAAAAAGAAATTTTTACCATAGAATTTTAATATTTTTCAAATATCATTGAAACAATATATTACGAGCCTTGTCTTCAATTTGCAAGCTTTTTTACACAACAAATAAAATTTTATTATCATTCATAGAAAAAAAAAACTAAAAAAATTGGAAACTGAAAATGTCCGCGGTAACAGTTCAAAACAAATCTAAATAAGTATTTTGAAATCGTGTATAGAAAATTCTAATATAAAGAACCATCATTTCATGTATATACGGTGTTTGTTTTAGAGTTTCACCAAAAACCATAATCAATTTTGTCACAAAATCGATTTAACGTAAAAATTCTCAGTTTTCCTTAATTTTGTTTTTGTTTTTCTCTGTGCTTTTAAACACTAATGGTAAAATAGGCCTCCCCAATGCACCAACTAGAATAACTTTTTTATCGAATAAGATACTGAAGTTGAAATTCAAACCATTATTTCGATTACTTATCTAGTGTAAATAGACACAAAAAACAAAAAATAAAAATATACACAACATTGTAATATTAATATACATTCATCGCTCCGCTCAAAATCTAAAATCAGAATTTGAATAAATTCATTATTCGAGGAAAATGGGCGGTTTACCATGCTTGGTGAATCGCATTGTATTATAATTTATAACAATGCTTATATTGTACTCATATATAATATAACAAGTAGACTGTTTAGTATTATTGTATGCCACATTATTTTAGGTAGTTTCAATGGGGGCATTTAAGCATTTTTAATAATACTTAATACAACCCAATTACAAAAAAATATATTACAATTTTAAATTATAGCACTTTTTTGGTATGTTTCAATATAATAATAATATATTACCTAATATGTGTTTATGTAATATATTATATTATGTAAATTAATACATTCTCAATTAATACAATCTCTCCTCCTATTAATTGTAAAAATTCCATCACCTTTTTGGTGTACTTGACTTATAAGCTATCTATACAATATTTTGAATTTTTTTTAGCAACAAAAATCTCTTTAGGTTTTTCTTTTTGCATCGGATGAGCTGTGGTTAAATGTCGTTCTGGTCGACTTGGTCGGAGGGCATCGTTACTTAACACAACGTGACAAATAACACACTGTGGCATTTGGATATACCATCCTTTTCAATGAACGTGAAACCAAACTTTAAATAATCGTAGTTATACAATCTTATTTTCTGTGGAGCCATTATTTTTAAGTACGTACACTCGCGACGACTATAGGTACTACGACACTACGTGCACTATGCAACTGCAAAACGAAACTAAATCTAGTCTAAACTCATCCAATAGCTTTTTCCCTGACAACCTTTTATCATACCGATTAATTTACAGATAACGTGACATAAAACGATTAAGTTACACTCTGCGGCCAAACATTTATAGTCTTTATCGGTTATCCGTTATTGATAGTTGATACTCGATTAACAGATAAAGATTTCTGGTCAAATATTTTTTTCTCTAAGTTTTAAAAGTAAAAATAATTTAATCAATAAAAATTGTACTTCGTAATAACTGCTTGCGCCTCCCCAGCAATGTATACACGCCCCCCAGTTTGGGAACCAGTGGTCTGAATGGTCTGAATCGACCACCGAAAATTGGTACCGGGCCACAGACGCATATTCTAATAAAGACCGGACCAGGCTTTGTCAACTTAAAAATAAAACAAAGTGTATATTTAAAGTTTTTGCTCATTTAAAGGCTTAAAGCACAGTATACGCATGTATGTAGATAGGTACATTGTACGAGCACTGCTGCCGTAACGCCACAAAAATATATTCTTCAATTATGGGTAACAACCGTTACACGAAATTTGCTAATAGTTGTGTGGATAATTTTTGGTTAATTGTATATTATAACACTCAGATTTCCCACTTACGGGTAACATTTATATTCCAGAATGAGCATTGTTAATTATAAATAGGTACCTTCCTACGTGTTTAAAATTATTGAAAGGCATTTTTGTTGGTGGGGTTGTAACCACTCGAAGTTTAATTTTAACTTTAAATTCATAATTTTGAAACTTAATTTAGGAAACTTATTTAAAAAAAAAAAAAGAACTGGTACTTATAATACTTTATACCGCTGAATATATTATCTACACTCTACATGTATACATAAATTTCTTACCTATATATTTATACGGGGTGATTCATTTAACGTAAGACACTCTTCTTTATTTCAGTAAATCAAATAAGTTTCTGAAAATATTTTTTTTACATAATTTAAGTCGATACAAAACAATACTTTTGGAAAAAATCATATTTTTTTATCGTTATTATCATTTTTTAAGTTTTTAGTCTTCTAAATGACAACGATCAATTTTAATTTAATATTCCAAAGTAAAAATCTATTCGAGTGCTTCAATCTATAAAAATCACATTTCGCACAAGCGTAGGTTATTAGTTATATAACTTTAAGTAGGTAGGTGCATAGTTATTACTCATAAGCTACCTTCTCATCAAAAATTAGATTGTTATGTATCGAAATACCCACTCGAAAAAATGTTTTACTTTAGAATGATAGAAAATAAAAAATACATATTGTAATTAAAAAAAAAGCGATTTAAAAACAATAACGTTAAAAAAAAAAGTAAGAAAAGTATTTTCAAAAACGTTAATAGTTTTTGAAATAGCGATGGGCGTCTTATGTTAAATGGGTCGCATTTACACCACTTGAAAAATATAACGCAAAACAAGTACCTACCTATATAGGCAAAGTAAATAAAAAAAACTATGTTATTAATGTAATATATTATATATCTACATTAATAAACACATAACATGATTTGGAACCAATAACGATCATACATCGGTGAACACAATTAAAAACGCAATTTAAAATTATAAAATAAATCATTTACATAACTTAAATCAATATAAATCCAGACCAACTAGAAGGAATTCGATTGCATCATACCGCGGCATCTCACAGCCACGTCAAAAGACAACATCCAAAATAATAATCACATACGGATGCAGAATGCAGTTTATAAATAGAATCAATATCAAAATATTATAGTTCACAGCCATGAACGGCCATGTATGAAAATACAAAAGACAATAGGACTTGTGTTAAATGGGTCACATTTACACCACTTGAAAAATATAATGCAAAACAAGTACCTAAATAGGTAAAGTAAATAAAAAAAAACTATATGTTATCAAGTTTATATTTATATAATACAATCAGGACGGAGTCTTGAGCATCCACGCTAGTAGGTACGCTTAGCAATGTCCATGCTAAGGAAAGTAGTCAATGACTCTTTAAGAGTCATCTAATGTAAGTTGTATATAATATTATTGTGTTAGTAAAAGATCTTAAGTGGGGGTCAAGCTGCAATGTGCAAACAGTTCGGCCTCATCGTAGAGATGCCACAAAAAAAAAGTTATACGCTAACAATAATTTATATGTAAGACGTGTGATGAACGTAAATCACTGATAATATCGTATTGGATGTTACATTTTACCACAATGTTAATTAATAATACGATAAAAAAAAAGAGGGGAAGTGGATGTCGCTCTGCTGTACATGATATAATATAATTGTAGAAGAAAAATAATTCTGAGCGGAGATGGTTTGTCGGTTTGGATATTTTATATTGTTATTATTTATTATAATATCATGTAAGTTGAATTAATATTATAATATTTTTATTTTTATTCGTTTCTATGGTGATAAACAAAGCGTTAGAAATTAAAATAATAAAATCCCATTTTTAGCGGTGTTTCTTAATTTTTCGGTGGTTTTTTCCGTGGCATTAAATAACTGTTGATAAAATCGAAAAATGACCTCTCTAAAGTACCAATTTCTAAATCTAGTCTTGATCCAATTTGCTAAAAGATAAGGTACTATATGTTGAAATCGAAGCACTAATGCTGGTAGATATTTTGTATACAGGATTTATAAAAAACACCATTGTAAAACCACTAGCTCAGCTCCGCTTAGAATCTAATATAACATTTCTTACTTCGTAATACCATTATTTCTATTATTTTGCGAAAAAACAACATTTTAAATATGATCAGTGTCCAACCAATAACTGAATAACCACGCAATTATACTTATGACATTTCACGTAACCTGGAATTATTAATGGCTTTTAGTTTTCAACTTCTACAGCATTTCTCGGTAGGTAGGTATAAGAGTTTTAATTAAATATTAAAATCCCTGGAACAGATAAAAACTGTGTAGGAACTAATTACCCAACTATAATACTATCTTAGTAAAATCATAATAATTGCATAAGTTTGACATTATATTAATAACTGATTAGTGATTATGAAGCTAGTGAAATTATTATTCGTAAGATCTTAAGACCACCATGTTCAGTAATTTCTAATGTGAAACGCCTACTCAATGTTTTCTATTTTCAGCCACGGCTCATATTGTATTCCACTCGTTTACTTATTGTACCTAACCACTTCACACTTGTACCAGTTGTACCTACAGATTGTACATTTTCATTAAATAAACGGTTTAAAAAAAAAAAAAGAAAAGAGATCTTGAAACTTTTTGTCATTACGTATTTTATTATTTACTACAGTATAGGTAGGTACCACTACACAATGAAGTATTCAAAATATTTTTATTGATTTTCAGATATTTATACATGGAATCTATTCACAGCGCGTTCTATGGAATGTTGGACTTGACTTATAAGCGAACAACGCAGCTAGGTAGATAGTTATATATTAATTGAAAGTGATATCAAAAGTATATCTACTAGCCAATCACATTAATGCTAATAGATTAATGGAATATTTTAGAATATTAATAATAATACTGATGATGATTATTTTATATTTTTATTTAAGTATTAAAATATTAAAAAATATTACGATTCCACGGCAAACCTTAAAATCATCATGTCAGTAAAAAAGAAACGCATTAATTATAAAAAAAAAAAAACTGACTAAAATATTTATGATAGTCAAAACACGTGATATTTTAGTCATTTAAGGACTTAAATCACTTTCTCGTGTAATGTAATTAATGTCATCCGAGTGTGTGTAGAAACTAGTTTGTTCGTAAGATCATACAGGATATCAATGGTAATGATAATGATGCAATTCTCGGAAAAATGTGACAAATTCAATTATTTCTCCATTTATGAGTGAGATTGCCAATATTTAGTATAGCCATTTGTAAGTTCAAAAAATAAAATACTATTTTATTTCAATTTTTTTAATGGTTTTGCGGCTAAAATAATAACTCGTTGGAATTGCAAGACAAGAAATATGGCCGACGTTAACTTCGTATTTAAATTTAAATTTCCGGAGTAAAATAATTTTTTAAGTACCAACAATATTAAACATTAATTATTTATGAAGAATTAATTATTATTAAAAAAAAATGGTGTTCTTTTAGATTTTGAGGGAAACATGTATTAGCTTTGCAATGATGAAGTGGTTTTTTTTTGTGTCCGTCGTCGTATTTTATTAGAATATGAAAATGCTTCAAGCATCAAGCTCCAACTTTGAGAGTAGTTCAGGTAGAAAATTGGATCAAATTGGAACTTTAAAAGATCTCAAAAGAAAAAATTACAATAATTTACTTTTTAATAATTGGGAAAAACAATAATATCTATAAAACACTAATTTTGACGCTTTAAAACATTGACCAAACATTTATAGATCATATTAGTATCATCTATGCAATCGTCATGATGATGCAATAATGTTCAAAATATTTTAGCTGTTTTTGAGCTAACTATACATATCTATAACTGCAGAGTTTTGAGACATTGCCCTATTGCTTACAATTTAAAAGTGATATTATATAATTTTAAATACTCGATGAAATGTTAAAAAAATAATCATACTATTTTTAAGCTATTTAAAAACGTAAGTATGAATCCAATTCATTCTGATCAGTCATCAATGGCAGGTTGCGGTATCAATTTACAAGTTAAATGTTGCATGACAATTATATACCAATGATATTGATAACAAAGGTGCCTAATATATTGTGGGATGTTTTTAGAAAAAAAATTGTTCAACCTGCCGTATTTCCAATAGAAAAATAAATTACTTATAGTAATTTAAATAAATTATAAAATATTATTGGACTTTGACACTCCGTCTCCGATCAGAGACGTGTTTCGTATAGGTACAACTGTTTGTCATTGAATTCAAATTTATCACATCCTGCTGAGTGCCGATTATTATAGTTCTCTATATCTAAATATCTAATCAATAACGTGGAACACTCAAAACCAGTTACTGTATGTCTATAATATTATAGCAGGAAAAGTTATCGGTGTTTTTTTTTTATTAAATTCGTTTTCTAAAACATACCAAATATGTTATGTATTTCAAGTTTATATTTTTTAATTTTACAAAGTAAAATGTAAATAGGTAGTAAGCTCCTAAACAAACAATATGCATAATATAAGTACGTAATTTATAGTTGATACAAATATATTTTATGCGTATAATATGATGATAAATTTATATTTGCTCTAATGTGTTGTGTTCTACTACTTAGGTGTACCTAATTAACAAATTAATATATTTTATTTTTCATTTGTCTTTATCTTCTTGAAAGTCAAACTTACTTCTTTCTTACTACCTGTAATTACGTAGTAATAAAAACTAGTAATTCACTAGTAATTTTCCCATAATTAATAGTTTCGATACATCGAATTGAAGTGGTCAATAATGGATACTTGTTTTAATTTTCTATTAATTTATTGTGTTCTTTATCTTCTATATCTTTAACTAATTTAAATTAATATTATCATGTAGATACTAAATACTTCGTTAAACGCTAAAGTTAGTTATTTACAGTATCAATTTGATATTAGGTAGGTAAGTTAATGTGAAAACACTTAAGGTAGGTATGTTTAAAAATAGATCCTTTTCAAAACAATAGCTTTCACGCTGTGATCAGAATAATTAATTATAAACAATATTAATTAATAAGTTATTAAAATGTTTATATTTGATTGATTTCTAAATTTAGCTACCAATGAAACAAAACAATATCTCACAACTAGAGTAAAATATTACATAAAACAAATTGTTTACTTTATTTATTGTATTCATATTTTTATTATTATTTTTTTAACCAAACACAATTTTAATTTAATATTCCAAAGCAGAATAATTTTCTGAAAATTTCAATGCATACAAATATAATTTCCATAGAGTAACTAATTACGTATAAAAATGTTAAGTCCTATTTAAGTAGTGTCACTGGACGTTCGTGACAAGGTGTCACCTAACCACATATCCTGCTATTGTATATTGTTATAATATGTAATATATTTATAATCTTCTTGTTATGTATGAATTAATACAGTTTGTAAATTTTTCCTATTTTAATAAAAACAAAAGTGTTTAAACTTATGATTGGTAGAGTTGTGGAATAATATTTTACGAAGTTCGATAAACTTATTTGGAAAGGCTGAAGCCCCAGCTTTATTTCCATAATCTTTATTGTTTACACAAATAAAATATAATTTATTATGTTAAAAAAATTTGAATAAAGTTTCTTGTATAAAATATTTCCACGCATTGTTATAGGTTGGGTTTGATTAATAATTGTGTTGCATTTATAAAGTTAGGTATAATATTACAAGTGCCTATATTACAATCATAGATTTGCGCTTTAGTTTAATTAAATATTAGCGCGCCCTCCCATAGCTCGACCAATTCGGTTAGCCCTAGCTGACAACTTCACTCCGATCGTATTCACTTTGATAATTATAATTTATAACTAATCAATAACTGTTTAAAAATTTGATTTTTAAACATAAAAGTATATGCTTTGGTGTTTGGACTATGAAATTATAAATGCACCTATTTTGATTTTCAAAAGAGTAAAAACTTTGTATTATGAGATAATTAATCTTTACTATTAAAAAAATCACCCTGAGTAGTTCAAGCTGGTACCAGAATTGCTAAACGTAATACAAATAGTTATTTTTCATGGTTCTATAAAAAACCTTATTATTATTATATTTATAGGCGTATCCATAAAAAAAATATTTCCAAGATAATTGGAGATAGTCTGCTCAGATACAATTATATATATATGTATATATCAAATTAGTCATGTTCTCATTGTGTCAATTAAGTAGTTTTAGATTCTAAGTGGAGATATCAATGATGTGTTATTTTTGTATTTATTTATTTAATTTGTGTGTCCATCATCAGTAAAAACATACTTCAATATTCAACTTTGAGTGTGGTTTCTGGTAGAAAATTGTATCTAGTTGATACTACGTTGGGTCAAAAGTAAACTTTTTGTCATTACGTATATTATTATTTACTATATCTACTCAATGATATTTTCAAAGTTTTTGTATTAAGTAAGTTTAATCTATTTATACCACGAACCTATTCACACCGTTCTATGGTACGTCGGTATTGACATATAAGTTTATAACAGCTAGTAATAACTAATATCTAAAATAATATTCTCATAACCATTAGATGTAGGTATAATGTATAAGCGATTTGTTTTTGGCAAAAATTAGTTCAATCTATTCGTATTACTGATCGCAAAATAAATATATGATACAATATCCTTAGAAATATAATTTGACTCCTCTTGTTTTTCGTCGTATACAATGATTTATCATTGAATTCAAATTCGACACATCGATTAAATCGACCTTCTAATTGAGACGTGGTACCCTCCACACTCACTGTACATTAGAGCGAGTATATACCCAAGTTTTTCCCTTCATTGAAATGCTTGTACACAATCTCAATAAGTACAATAATATAGGTACAAATAAACATACACAAACATAATACAAGATATACATTATACATACGGTAAGTACTTACTATAAATTTACCTTTAAACTATTATTTTATATTTTTAAATTGTTGCTTGTTGTTCAAATTGCTTAAATTGTTTACTTGTGTGCCGTATGTTAATGCCGTATTATCTACCAGCCATGTTGAAAAATACAGTCGTGTTTTAAGATAATGGTTCAAATAAAATCATTTTCTTCGATACACAAAAAAAAACACTCGTGCATGTGACGTTTTATTACAATAGTATAATAATGAAAGTGTTAAAGAATGCTGAATAATATTGAGACGTGGGAACCTAGTCAGATGTCCTATAATCATCTATATCATATATAAATTGAAAGATAGATATAGGTATATCTGCCGACGGTAGGAAAGAACCACAATACATTTTGTGGTGGTAAGAGTCTTAGAAATTGTGCTTAAAATTGTACTTAAAACTATGGTTTACACTATAACTGGAACAGAACGTGAGAATATGTTTGTTCGATTACAATCTATATTCTTATCTTACTTGTGAGCTATTGGCCGTGCGAGGGTGGCATATCCCCAAATAGCTTTTTTAACGGTGTATGATTTGAATGTATAATATCTTGTAAGTAGCAAAATACATTATATTATAAACTAAACCTATAATATCTGTTAGGTATAGGTAGGTAAGTAGATATATATTCGGAATAGATATTAGATATGTTTATCGTGCAGTCCACACATTCCAAAAAGCTGAGTTTGGCAATGAGGTATATAGAAATATCATCATACCTTATAAAAAAATTCAAATCGTATAGCACAGTATATTGTATATTGTATTAAAGACTAAAGCCCCGTTCACACGATCAAATAATTTGTCAAATATTTGATGTACGTCAAACTTCAAATATTTTAGAAATGGTTCTAAAATATTTGGAGTTTGACAAATGTCAAATATCTGACAAATTATTTGATCGTGTTAACGGGGCTTAATATTATTATTTTTTTATAATTAAATACACCATTTGGCTTAGATGACAATTAATTAGTAGGCACTTATTACCATTTTAAAGTTAGGTACTTGATTATACTTTGTTCTTTGACATTTGAAAAATCAGTAAATGTATTATTTACAATGCAGTTATAATGTGTTTGTTTCATAACTTATTCCAAAAACGAATGAAATAATTTAAGACATTTTAATTATAAAATATATTCCCTATAATGTTATATATTTTAATATAATTCAAAAGTTCAAATTTCAAAGTAAATTGAAATATACGTCATTATATTTCGAAAATGTGTAGCATACCTATATTATATAGGTAGTACCTATTTATACAATGTGGCAGTGGCGTTACCAGGGAAGGGGCTATAGGACATTCACCCTCCAAGATTGACCGTATTAAATTGATGGTCATTAATTATTAATTTATTTTTATTATTTATTTATTAAAGTATAGTCACATGTGCCCCCCCCCCCAGATACGTCACAGCAATGCAATAATCATTTTTATATCAATTTTATGGTATTCGGTAATTAAATATATGTTAATAACGGTTTGTATGTTATAATTATTAAAATTGTATACATATATAAATGACAATGCTGTAACAGTAGATACTTATACTTTATAGCATATATATTTCTAATCAGTTTGTTCATTAAGATTGTAAAATAAGCGATTGATTTTTTTTTCTTTTGTCAGACGTTAATTACATGTGATTTTAATATATAATACTAAAATGATTAATAATTTAATAAGTTCTTTTGGCTAATATTAATTCAACCTCCCGACTATTGCTATTGGTATTGGTATAAAATAAATTACCAATATCTGTATGAATATATAATAAAATATCTTTAGTAATATAGGCTGACAGTCCGTCTCCATTCAGAATCGTTAATCGTGTGCAATGACTTACCTATCATTGAATGGATACAAATTGAATACATACATATATGTATTATGAAAACTCGTGTTTTTTAGTTAATTTTAGCTGTTTGTACTTTGTAATTTGTATG
>WHPZ01578239.1:0-12799 GCA_016617965.1 Macrosiphum rosae
TTTTTACAAAGTAACATTTTAGAAAATTGAAATGTCTTTAAATAGCACAAAGGACACAAAATTTTAGTTCAAAAATTATACGATGCTCAAATAAACATTTGGTAAAAATGTCGAGTATCTACAGTTATCCGTACTGGGATCACCACAAAATAACAAAATTGATTTTCTCGAAAACTCCAATTTTTTGAAAAGTACTCTTAATTTTTTGCCAGAAAATATATTGTAGTTGAAAATTGAAAAGCTATTTTAATACTGCAAAAGGTGGTAAGACATAAAAAAAATACACATTAATGTAAAATGTATGCATTTATCAGAATCTACAATTTAACCCGTCAGTAGGCACGTGTATATTTGTAACACAGTCAGGCGCTCACTTTCCCAGTTTTTACTAATTTAAGTTGTAAATCAAACTGTAAATGAGAATTTTATTATGAATAATTAATTAGGATCACTTTGTTTATTTGTCATTAATAAAAGGTAGTTGCAATACTTAGTCAAAACTTATTATAATTATAAAACTAAGATAGAAATCTCTGTAATAAAAAATGTTAACTCATACTTGGAGTAAAATACATACATTATAGTTAATTGTAGTTATAGTTTTAAAAAATAATAATACTTGGAGATGAAAAAACAAAAAAAAATAATGTACATAAGTACAATATGTATATCAGTTATTTATTTATCGGAACTGACAAGTTTAATCTATTGTCATTTCAACACAAGACTATGGATTGGGTTATTTTATTTATAGAACAATTTCCAGATATGATAGTATAAGGTATATGTAGGTATCAAAAATGTAAAAATGAAATTGAAACCAGTGGTTTCTAAATTAGTAAATTAATCAGCGCCGCGCTCATACTACTGACGGGTTAATGAAAAGTTATTGCATTTTTATGGCATGCAATATCCACACAACATTTTCTAGCTGTATATTCCATTATTTCGTAAATTGCATTTGGTTACAAATAAAATAAATAGTTATATGTTTTGAAGATAAATATAATTATTCTAAAATGTAAGCTAAGCTATTCAGCAATAAACGTAGAATATACCACACCTAACATGCATATAAATATTATAAATAACAATCTTAACTATTTTACACAATATTATGCTCAGAAAAATAGATGAATAACACTTAAAACATTTTTTTAAATTTAGAAAATAAAAGGTAATTACTAGGAAATATGCTATATATTATGTGTGCATAATCAACAATAGAAATAAACATATATTAATTTTTGCAATAATTTATTGTGATGGCACTTAACCGATCTAAAAGGTTTTCAGTTTTTTTTTAGGTACAAAATAATTATAATAATAACCATTAGTAAATATATGATTCTTATTTACACATATTACAAAATATGTTTAACACTAATAAAACGTATGGTATAATATGAGAAATATATACAAATCCAAGAGAACATTTTTTTTCATTGAATGAGACTTCTAACACAGCAACATTAATAAAAATAGCTTGAAATGAAAATGAAAATTACATTTGAAATCAAGCATAATAATATGTCTATTTAACAAAATAAGTACAGTAAAAAAATAGTTTTACAAGGCTAATATCTATAAGCACCACATCACGAATGTGAGTTTTTGATCGAGACTATCTTAAATTGAATGTCAATAAGCGATATCCGATTGAAAATAAATTATCATTTTTGTATAAAAATAAGTAGCAACACATACAATATTGCTTTTAATAGGTCTCGTTGATTTATGGTTTTTTCACCAGAATCTTTTCTTTTCATTACTAAGCTCGTTATTTAACAGGTAAGAATATTAAAAATTTGTATTGTTAAAATGTATAAAGGTATAAATTGTATGCCAATAATAAAATATTTTATTTATAAAATCAAGCTTACAAAAACTATATTTTACTAAAAATATTTGAACATATATTTCAAAATTGAATGTTTGTTAATCATCATATACATATGTCAATTGCTTCTGGAAAATATGACTTACTGACTTTGTTGGTAAATTTTGATTTCGATAGTAAATCCAAAGAATAAAAATACGATACAAAATCTGAAAATTATATTTAAAACATATGCATATGAGATTTTCAAATAGTCTAGTAAAATATAGAAATAATGTATATATATTTTATAAAAAAAATATTCTAAAGTTCTGTTACTAGTAACTTACAATTTTGTAATAGTCTTTCCTTTTCATAGTAAGATATAAGTTAGCAGTTACAGAAAAAGAAGATTCTATAGTTATAAAAATAAATAATATACACTAATTTTAATGGTAAAAAATACAAATAAAATTAACTATTAGCGACAATAATTTATATATAAATATACATAGTGGGCCACTGAGTTTTCCGTTTTCCTTTATTTGACAAGCTTAACCTTAGTGGCTCACTCGGTATATATGACAGAATTAATTAACATTATATCTAATATTCTAGTCTTAAAAACATAATATTATCATTCTTACAAAAAGAAAATATAATATAGTTCCAATGAATAAACATGTAAAATAACAAACAAACAAAATAATAATATGAGTACATTAACGATACATTTTTTTTTTTATTTATTACTTAATTATAATATTTAACGTATAGTCATGAGTATTTGGATATGTGGAATGTAGATGATACAAATGCATTAATCTAGAAAATAAATGGCATTTTTTAAATTTTTTTATTGTATGTTATGTTTAATATTAATCATAATAAATAATTTGATTATCATTACTTATTCTTTAACAACTGAAATCAAAAAATATTAAATATGTTCTTTTAAATCAGAAATATGAATCAATTTAATTAGATGAAATGAATGCTTAACATTTTCAATTTATTTTAAATTAACAATGATATAAATGTTAGTTTTGAAATGAAACTACATAGATTTAAAATATGCAAATGCATGCAAATCTGATTTCTAATTATAAAAATAATATATAGAAATAAGTTATTGAGAACACTGAAATACAATATATTAAACTGGAGAAAAAACATATCTTTTCACTCAAATAAAATTAATTAAAACAAATTATTATAACTAAATCTTATTGTACATTACCATATTAATAGGAATTTCAAAATTCAAGTTCTTCCAATGTCCTGGACAATCGATTGCTGTCTATGCGACGTCGTTGGCTCCTTCGAACAGCATCTGCTCTCCTATAAGGTTCATTTTTTAAACCCAAGAGAATATCTTCCAATGCACCATTGTATACTTCATCTTGGTGTAACAATTTCTTTTCTTTTACCATCTTTGTCTTATTTTTCAGTTCATTAATAACAGCTTCCTAAAAACAATACATAGCATGACTTATAAGTTGTGAGTTATGATGATCATCAATTAAATTCAAAAAAGTTTTAGGAACCAAACACACAGAAAAATAATATTTATAAAATGTTAATGAAGAGAAAAATGAAATGTCAATTAAAATAACTAATTTTATATTTTAATATTGATAAATTAAATTTCAAATATTTTAAACTATTAGATTTGTTAGCACTAGTTAATAATATCAAAAACTAGTAAATTATAACAAAATATAGCAAAATAAAAAAAAACCTATAAATATTTTTGTTTAAAACACTGATAATATTATCTACTAATTAAATTACACGAATAATTTAAAATTGTACTCATACAGATAAACACATAAATATGTGCTTGAAAAGTTAAACAATTATATAAGGTATCAACAAATCTATTATGTTTACAATTAAAATGATTGATTGTAGTGAATCTACATCTGTAAAATTTATTTCAGAACAATATAATATTATGATGAATAATGAATGAATGAGACATTTAAAATAGAAATTAAATTCCCAAGGCATTTTACCAATCCAATTTAAGGTAAGACAGAATCATTCAGTCATTAATATTAGAGCACTTCATTTTTCCTTCCACACACAAATTTTTAAATATAATTGGATTGGTACCTAAATGAATATGGTTCTGATCCAACACCAGTAGTCATGTTATGCAGTGCAGGTCCAAGCAAATTATTGAGCTTATACTAATGATTTAAGCCTTCTAAATTAATAATTAGTATGTTGTCATTTGATGTAAAATAAAATAAAATAAAATACAAACACCATACTATACATTAATTCTTAATTTAAACAAACATTATATCTAAATTATAAATAATGAAACATGAAATACTTTTTTTAATGCATTACAACTACTGTAATACCAGTATACCACAACCATACATCAAACATAAACCTTTAGAGATAAAACGCAAAAAAAAGAAAAAATATTAAAATAAAATTTATTTCTTAGTAAAAAAAATTATAAAAACATTGCATTAAAACATGCAAGATTAATGTTATGTTACACAAACTTAAATTATTTAATCAACAAACTCTGTAACCGGTCTAAATCGTGTATTTACAATAAATTGGACATACTTGTTGCAATTTTTGATTTGTTTTGTTTTTGGCAGCTAGGTTCTCAGTGCTACCTTTTAATTTAATTTGGCATGCAGCTTCTTCTAATCTTTTTTTTTGTTCATTTTCGATATCAGCCGTCTACAGAAAAACATTATAGATAACTTTAATATTACAATGAATAAAAATATTAAATACACCAATACTATATACATATGTTGAATATAGCAATGAAAAATACTAAACATGAATGATAATTAACATAAAATATGTTCATTGTGATTCATATTTATTTATAAGCACTTTAATGTATATATATACTTTGTTTACCTTGAATGCTTTAACAAATCTAACTAGCATGGAAAAGAAAGTATTGGCATCTGTACCTCGGCGTGATTCACCAAAATATTCTACACAATCCCTAAATGATTCTTGAGCAGTTTTAGTCTCATTTTTCAACCTTTTAAGTTTGTCTTCAGAATTATTAAGGAAATCTCGAAGAACCATTACATGTTGAGCATTTCCGTAACCTCTGGTTTCACATTCTTTCTTTACGATTTCCATATTTTTTTCTAACTCATTAACATCAGTTATAACATTTTCCAATGATACTAAACATAATATAAAATATGTATGTTTAGTAGAAGTAATAATATTTTATAATATAAAATTAACAGTACCAGCTGCTGCTTTATCAATGTACATGAATTCTGAATCAAAATTCATGATTTCTGGCATTTTTGACCTGATGGTATCAACAATAAAATGTAGAAGGCAAATACGCCTGTCACTTGACTTGGTATCAACTAAAGTATCTAATGATTGAAGTTTGAATCCATATGCAGGACCACGTTTCGCGCTATTCATATAATTACCAAATGCTAATATTATCTCAAGCAATTGACGTAGTTTCTTGGAATTCTTTACGGAACTCGAAGCCGATATAATGGCGTGCACTTGCTAGAATTAAAACAATATAAATAAGTCTGGACAAGTCAGGAGTCATAGGTAAACTCACTGGTGATATTAAATGTAAGTTGTCCATAAAGTTACCCATATAGCTCATTATAGATAATTTGGTGGCAAGTCTTTCAACTTTAGTTAACTGCATTAAAAATTTATCTTCTTCAGTTAACATGTTTATGTCTTTTTTCTCCAACTGATATTCCTTATAAGACTTTACCTATAATAAAAATATTAATTAAGTGATGTAATAATAATTATTGTAATAATAATTTGTTCCTAAACCGTTCAAAACAAATCTAAATATTTTGAGAATTTTATCGTGTATAGAAAATGCATATATAAACGAGCAGTGAAAACGAGAGTTACACCAAAAACCAAAATCAATTTTGCGTAAAAATTCCCGTTTTTCCTTAATTTTTCCTGGCGCTTTTGAAAACTATTGGGAGTTTTAAAATTTGACCTCCTGAATGCACCAACTAGATTCACTTTCCCATCGAACAAGATACTGGTTGAAGAAAATCAAAGCAGTTTTACTGCCCCAAACCGTGATGACAGACACAAAAAAAAAATTTTAAAAAAGATTCAAAAAAAAAAAACACGCATTGTAAAATCAATACATTCATCGTTCCACTCAGAATCTAAAATATACATAAATATTTTAAACTTTAATTTTAAATTTAATACAAATTAAAAAGATCACAATACAAGGACTAGTTTGTCCTTATATTAAATATGATGGCATTCATTTTAAGAAAATACAATACATTGTAATATTTAAAAATGTTGGTTTCAACTAATAAATAACATCTGTTACTTTTAGTTGTTAATATGAACAAAACAAACATTTCTTAATCACAAAACAATTGAATTTCAACCACAAATTTAAATAATGGTTTTTGTTGAATACATAACTCGTAATGAAAAAAACATAGATAATACATTACAATTGAAACAAAAAAATGGGACTCGATTTATTGAGGGAAATAAGACTGCTGCAATAACGATTCAACGATATTACAGGGGTTATTATACGAGACTGTATTTCACAAAATTAAATGTTGCAGCTAAAATTATTCAAAAATATTGGAAGGGATACATTACTAGAAGGTATACTAATTAATTACAAGTATGTGTTTCCTAAATTAGTAATGTTATTATATTTTAGGTTTTTCAACGATATAGCAATAAAAATGTTTGTATTTATGTCCATTGATTATTATAATAAAGCTGCTACGATTATTCAAAAATATTTTAAGGGCTATTATATCAGAAAACATTATTTGGATGTAAAAAAAAATACTAAGTGGATCAAAGAGATTCAAAAACAAAATGATGCTTGGTCTAAAGTCATGAATGATTATAATCAAAATATTTGCAACAAGTTTGAAATAATACACAAAGAAAGGGTAAAATGTTTGATAATTGATATGGTGTATAAACATCATCCAATGTTACGGACCATATTAAGGAAAGGAGTGTTCAGTGGAAATGGAAACAGTGATTCAGAATTTGAAAAACTAGTTCGATATATATATGCACAAATAAATAAGAAGAAACTTGAAATATAAATATACAATAGCAAAATTTACCTCTTGATCAGAAGGAATCATTCGTTGAAGAATTTCAACATTTTCTAAAGGTACTTGTTTTAAGTCTAATGAATTAACAGCCATTATGACACGTTCAACTGGCATATCAAGTTTTCTTCTTGAAATAGCTATTTTTAAATTTAAATTAGAAGATATTTTGTAAATCTAATAGTTTTCTATACTTACCAATATTTCTTAAGCGAGTATGTTCCAAAAGAGAAATATTATCTTGTTTCTTCATTCGTTTACTCGGATATGTCATTAACCCGTCATGTTGGTCAGAATTGCCATTAATCAATGCTCGACCAGCAGCTGTCAATTTAAATTTCTCTTCAAACTGACCAAAGTCTATCACAGAGTGTAACTTATCATCATCTAGCTCATTAAAAATAGTACCACGAACCTACATTTTATAAAATATATAAGTATAATAAGTAAAAATGTAAATGGTAAAAATGATAAAAAATAGTACTTGATTTGGTTTCATTGCAACCCAATTCAAAGTTGGTAACTTGTATTTGGTCAGAACTTTACGCTTAATTGTCATAGCACCATCTGGTGCTTGCATTGTTCCCGCTAATGGTGGGGCAGGTGGTGGTGGAATAGGTATACCAGTTGGTTTTGGAGATATTGGTGGTGGCGGGGGTGGCGGAGGTGGCATAGCTATTGAAGAAGCAGTAGTTGATGGTGGTGGTGGAGGTGGTGGTGGAGGTGGTAGTGGGGGTGAGGCAGAAATACTATTGCTTCCAGTCGAGGAACAACTTGAAATTCCACTGCTAGAGCCTGAAAACAAAATTATTAGAAATTTAAACAAAAATGAATATTAAGCCTAAATTATTACTTAAATCTGGTTGAGCTCCACGTGAAATCAATTCTTGAATTTTTTCTTCAAGCATGAACTGTCGAGATTGAGATTCACGTTTTTGATCGTTTACAACCCTCCGTAGTGTTGCTACTTCTTCTTCAACTGTACGTTTGCTCTCTGCTGCGGCATCCCTTTCAGCCCGAGCCATTCCAAGCGAGCTCTCTAATGCAGCCAATTGGGCTAATGATTCACGTTCTAATTCAGCTAACCTATCATGTGCCTGAAAAAATTAAAATTTACTTATAACAAGTTTATTAGTAAAAACTACTTTTGATATTTTTTCACATACATGTGCAAGTTCGTCTTCTAGAGATTCTACTTTTTCTAAAGCAGCCGTTTTAGTTTCACTATCTTCCATTAATGCTGCTACATCAAATACATTATCAAGATACGCAGAAATTTGAACCTGAAGTTCTTCACTTTCTGTATGCTTGATTTTGACTAAATATTCATCGAGCCCGAGGGTACTAAATTCATATTGCAGATGAACCCGAAAATTCATATCTTCCACAGAGTGCACAATAATGTTTATAAATTGCATACAAGCAACCTAACATTTGATTTATAAAATTAAAAATTGTTAATATAAAAAGTATTTCAAAAACTCTTAATTTATTAAACACACCATAAATTCTATGTGAAAAACTTCATAATTAATAAAATAATCCATTAGGGTTTGGAAACGTTTCTTTTCCTGGCAGACTTCTTTGAAGTTGTCAAATGCGGATAAAATGATCTCGTGGCCACCTTTCACTAGACATATTGCAGCCAGAAGCTCAAGTACTAAAGCTTTTGTCCTAAAACGTATACATGGGTGTAAAAGCATATTCATTTTAAACATACAAAATTATAATAATATACCTCAAACTTTTGTGCATTAAACTCAATGCTATACTATTGATTGCATCAGTATGTTGAATCACCATATTTAATCCATACTGAAACAGTAAATTAAACCATGATAATTTAAATTCATTGAAGAGCATCAGAACACTGATTACCCTTTAGAGTTTTAGAATCTGAACGGAGTGTTCAGATAAATGTATTCATTTTACAATGATGCATGTTTTTTATTTTATTTTTTGTCTGCGTACACTGTTAACTGTACACGTTTTATAATGGAAAAAAACTCCGATCTTCAACATTGAAGGTGGAATCTGGTAGTGAAATGTATTTAGTGCTTTTACGAGGACGTAACAGTGGTATTTATTGTCTCCGTCTTGCAAGTGAGTAAAATAGCAAATTTACGCTCAAAAGAACACGTGTAACTTCGTTAGTTTAAACATTAGAGTGAATTGACCTATTGTGTTATGTATAGTGTTTGTATATTGGTTTTTTATGATATTTCAATTTTTTAGCAAGTTATACGTATATAGTATACCGTAAATTAAAAATGCTCATAACTCACTTAAAAACTGAATTATCGTAAAAAATCAACGTGTACACACAGATAATGTTCTTACCATCAATTTTCATAATAGGTCAATTCACTCTAATGTTTAAACTGACGAAGCTAAAAGTGTTATTCTGAGCGTAAATTTGCTATATTATGCACTGGTAAGACGGAAACAACAAATATCAGTGTTATGTCCTAGAAAAAATTGAAAATACTCGAAAAAGTACTTTTTTAAGTAATCGAAAAAAAAATTAACAAAAACGAACTTTTACGCAAAACCGACAAAATTTATATTTTTTTTGTGTACCTAACTCAAAATCAAAAACTTAGAATTTTTATATTAGAATTTTCTATCCGTAGTAAAAATTTAATACGAGGTTCCTCATAAACAGTTCATACTGAAACCAAAAAAAATACGAAATATATATGCACAGTTTTTTTTTATAAACATCTCGAGTTGAAATTTTAGCGAAATTTGATATTTAAACAAATAAGCAATAATGGTTTTAGTTTACTTATTGCAATTCAAAAATATTGTTTGTGGGTACCTACTTGAAACTTTTATGAATATTATTATCATTTTTACACACAACAACGATCTTTTCAAATGCCATGTTTTCGGCAAAAAATAATTCAACATACTGCATTAATAATAATAGTAAATAAATTACTATAATAGCAATATTGTCTTTGCTCGAAATCGTTTTTCGTATTCAATGATTTATCATTGAATTCCAATTTAACACATACATTTGAGTGGCTTATTCTATGAGGTACACTCGAACCTACTCTTCAGCAGAGCTATATGAAGCATATGATATTCACAACCACACAAATAGTTTAAATATATATTCACTTTTATTGTAAATTACAAACGTAAAAAAACAATAAAATGATACAGAAACGATGAATATTCAAAACATTAGTCACATTTCAAATCCAATGCCACTTAAAGTGTTTGTGAATTATCATTTATTACAATAATAAGTATATTATACAGAGTGTAACAGAAAAACCTGGCAAATGAAAAATGAAAAATTGGAGCTAGAAAATTGGAAATAGGCTTTACCTAAAGGTATAAAAAAATATAGATAACAAATAATTTAAGATTTACTTATGTCTGAAAATTTCTAAAAATAATAGTTTTAAAAAAGTTAGGTATTACGTTTTGAATTTATTTACTCCAAAATATAAAAAATAAAAAATATTAAAAAAAATTTTAAAAAATAAACTACTAGATTCTTAAATAAACGTTTTTACAATACAATTTATACTCACGATTTGTCTATTTTTTATTTTAGTAATAGATAATAAAAATAAACAATTTTATATTATACTTGTAACACAAGTATATAATATCAGAATTATTATTATTATTCCGGGCAACGGAAAAGTTAAGATAAATTTTGAACACCATACACTGAATATTAAATAACGAATTGAACAAAGTTTGAGTCATATAGATTTGGTACATTTAACGGATAACGAAGTATACGGGATCAGCTAGTAAGGTATATAAAAAAAATGAATAGATAAAATATTGATTAGATCAAAAGTTTTTTTCATTTACTAGGCCAGTCTCTTACATTTTATACAGCTATTACTATTATTAGTTATTACAAATTACATATTAATTATTTTTCAGGTAGAATATACTGATGTTAATATGAAACTAAGAATTTGATTTTAAGCTCATGCCAAGGCCTGTTATTTCAAATGTTATTACAAGTTTAATTACAATATTTTTTTTAGACTCTATACTTAAATTCTCTTGTTTTCATATTTCCAACAACAATTTAAAATGTACAATAAAACAACTTAATTATTCTAAGTTATATGGATAATTAATGTGCGAAGTGAAAAATACAACCTATAAGTTATAATTTTTAAACCAGTTTTATTTATTAACTATAAACAAAGTATTGCATAAACCAAAAAATTGAAGTACAAACAGAATATCGTTTTTTTTATTTTCTACTTGCTAGAAATATTATAAAACAGACCGTTAAAAATTTAAATAATAAGATAATTTATGTGACGTCAGAGTCAAAATATCGTGATTTGCGCTGTCATACCTTGATCAAATTGACTTAGACTTTCGCCAGTAATGCATAATAAATTAATATTTTATACAGTGGCACAATTTACTATACCTATTTATTAATTTTGTGTCCTTTCCCTTCCACCATTATTTGATCAAAAGACCTGGCAACGGTACAATGCGTTTTTCGGTATTTTTTTTTATTCCCTGGAGCTTTGATTTATCGATATTCTATATTGCATATTATTTTAAATAAGTACGTAATTTATATGACACGAAAACTAAACATATGTTGTTAGTGCATATTAACCTTTAAAGGTCACATTATACAAATATAGTACATGTACAAACTATACAAGACCTTAATGATAATACCATAAAGCTGGCAAAAAAATGTGCTAGGTTTGATTAAAGTTCAAATGTATAATCAATATAGAAAAATATGAAGCAAACATTTAGGTCAAACACCATTTTTAATTTAACAAATAGCCGCTTATCATTTTTAATATTTACACAAGTCAAACTTCAAACCATATTCTAATTAATATTGAATTCACTAAAACGTTTTACTGTTAATTTTTTTTTAAAATTGGGCTTTTAAGTTCTCACCTTATTGTTCATGATAGCCCGTAAACACATTATACAAACGTGTATATCATCTTTGGTATCGCCCATATTTAACTTTGCAGCGTGTCGCGATCTCCGTTTGATCCCAGGGCTATCTAGTACGTCTAAAGTAGGTCTCGCGTGATTCGTTACATTGCCGTTACTAATGCCATTTGTGTGAATATGATTACCTATAAATAAACGTAAACAAAACAAACTCTAAAATAAAATGATTTCCATTGGACTATTGGATTAAAAATATAAACTAAAACATTCAGATACCTACCTTGATTGATTTTTTCTGTAGATACATTAGTCACATCAGCACAAGACCTATATTCGTGACGCATCATCACTAATCTAAAGCTAAGATAGTCAATCAACGAATCCAGACCATGATTTTGATCATCAAGAAATTCACGAACCCACCTATTTGATGAAATTGATTATGTTTGTCATTAGATATAAATTAAATTTAACATATCCAATATAAATGTTGATATTACTCTATATGATTGGTCCTAAGAGATATTTCTAGATCCCGCAAGACCTGTGTAGAAGTGGCATCTCCTACCATTTTTCGCTTCTATAAGACATAAATCGACGTTTAATAATAAAATTAATGATTTTTTAATAAATTTATGCATAGCTTTTTTTTAATAAAAAACTCACTTACTCTTGAACTTCGGGAAGCTTTTGGATCTAAATATGTACGGAGTCTAGATAAATAGTGAGCTGGTGGGTCTTTAGCTTGAACCATTTCCTAAAGAAAAACAAACAATTTTTATTCCAATAAACTTGAAAATTACTTTAAATTATGAACTGTACAAAGTTATAACTTATATCTATTTTCATAGGTGCCTACAGGTCATAATAAAACCAAACATCAAAACGTATAAATAAATAAGTAATTAAATAATATAACTAGTCTTCGCAGTTCTAATAT
>WHPZ01578242.1:0-13961 GCA_016617965.1 Macrosiphum rosae
TATATAGTATAGTAGTGTTAAGCGTACACTGAAAAAGCTATAATAGTAAGTCGGTCAGTAATTTGACATTACTGTGATGCAGTAACAATATTTTTGAACATAATAAAACATTAATTACAAAATCTTTCGTAATCTAAAGCGAAAAAATCCATACTTTTATTTCGAAAGTTAACAATATATTTTATATAATTATAATACTATTTAACATAACAATATACACCTTATTTTATTTAAAAAGAAAAACATAAAGACGTCAAACTTAACTTTCAAAGTCTTCTTCAATTTTATAATTATTCTTTGTGGTAAACTTCAAAACAATACCCTTTACAAAGTGGTTTTGCACACTTCTTTCTTGAAAAGATGTCTGTTTTCTGGTTTTGTTTGTGTTGGAGTACTGGATGAAATTTTTGAAATAAGTACTTTTATGAACTATTCTCTGATAGTGAAATTTCTTCTTGAAAGTACCTATAATGGATTATTGGAGGTAATGATGGTTTTTTATTCAATGCAAATGGTTTGTTTGCTGCAATCAATTTTTTTGGATGCTTGATCAATGTTTTTATTAGTAGATCACGAAGCTATTGAATTTCTTTTTTCGACAGTGCTAAAATGATTTTTATACACATAAAATGAGTTCTATACACTGAAACCATGTAGATTGTAGGTATATAATAATATGTGGGAAACCACTTTCACACCAATTTTTATACCATTTACACATTTTTCTAGGACTGCTAGTATAGTAGAAGTACCTTACCTCTTGATTAAGTATCGCCGTCTCCGAATTCGATTCATCGGTCAGTGGCCGCTTTCTCAATCTACGCGCTGCAAGGTTGTCAACTCAATCCCCAAATACCGTTACCTCTAACCATATATTATTATACCTAATGTTTTTAATCAGGACCACACCTACCGTCTGGTCACATATTATAAGCGCCACCGGCCGCATCGGCCAGCTTGCTTAAGCAGGCCGATGCTTCACTGTCTCCATCATAATTGTAAATAACTAAATATTATGCACATGTAAAATATAACAAGATGTGATACCATAAAACAACGGACTTATTATTGGACAAGGCAACAGACCTCACTGTTTCACCCCTAGTCCCCAAATTGCATACATTTGTTAATTATTTGCATTTTTGTTTTTTACAGATACCACACGAGTTCATAACAAATTGCGAATTACGTATCAAGGTATGTACTAATCCTATACATTTTTATTATTATTTCATTTTAAAACGTGTAATCATATCATCAGTGCGAATAAACACAGTAAAAGTCAATAAAGTGGTCCATAAAATTAATAAAATATCCAAATACTAAGAATAGACAATGTATACATCTTAGCATTGGTATTGTTTTTTATGAAACACGTCTAATGCAACGCAACGTGGGGCAGTCCGATGATATTGTAGGCTCTCATTTGATACCATTGGAAGAAAGTTTCTTCAAGAAATACTGATAGGTAAAGAATAGTATGTGTTGCTCCATATTAATATGAAATTAGTCATACTATAATACTGCTATATATTATACTATATAGGTGTAGATGTAACTCAATCCTACGTAAACAATTGATATTGGGCACCTTCTGTGACTGTGGTGTCCGGCAGTGTGTTAAGATATTTATATCAAAAGAATAAAAATGGCAGAGGCCTTATTTGGCCAATGTATATTTTCTATGTCGTTGCAGTGGACAGTTCAGACCACGTGGTACCTACGTTGTAATATTATGACAAACGTATAACCGTGGTATAATATATTATACCTTCGGTGACTATTCGGTACGGCTGTTCCTGTGTTGGATAAAATGATATAATATGTTTTCGGGTCGTCATTCGACCGCGTTCGTTTTCAAAGACAGTCGATGATGGATCTCGGTCTGCATAATATCGTTTATTCGTAGGATATTATGTACAGTTAATGCTGTGAAAAGATCGTTCCGATGAGATGGCGTTCCGATGGTAATAATAATCTTATTCTTAAACATTTATACAGTAGTGGTAGGCAGTCCATAAAACGTATAGCAATAAGCATATTATATATATATATATATATTATGATATCAGCTGACGTTTACGTAAAAAAAGGAGAGTCGAAAAACAGATAAAAATAAATCACCTAGGAATGACTGTCGTTTTAGGATTTGAGATTTCTGCACCGAGGAAGACCAAGTCTATCGTACAATTTCCGGGAAAATTCGAGCATATATTTTCATTTCTTAAACAGATGCATTTTGCTATAGGTGATGAGACGATGATACCAAACACCGCTACACCGGTCGTCTATTAATATATTGTATAACACAGACACATTGGTTTCTTCAATGATCACCGGCTACTGTTTTTAAAAATATTTTATTGGTAGTGGCTTACGCGCAAGTGGGGAAGCATCGAACTATATACTGATGTATACAATGCTTAATATACTATTATGTCAATTATATTATACATATTTTAATTTATTGATCCGAAAAAAATAACCACTAAAACTAAGAAAACATCAATTCGTACAAGAATAATTGTTATTTCGCATGATTAATATAGGAATACACCGATTATACATATAATAATTATAACTATTGAGGAGTTTTTCAAGTTTATTCAACTCTGACCTGTATATGAGTTAAAACGCGGTTTTGGTCGAAAATAACCAGAGATTGACTATATTTAATATTTATTTTTACCAAAATAAGTCTATACAATAATGTGTGTATATAATATATATATATTGATTTACATCTATATACAATATTTACGGAGACATTTACAGTTATGAATATATTAAATCGAATCGATTATAATATAAACATTTTTTTTGTCTAAAACACCGAAGATAGACGTCTGAAAATGTATAGCGCCAGAGGTATTTCTTCATTTTATTTTTTTTTTTTTGGTTTTAAGGGTTCTGCGAATAGAGTCACCCTCGCCCCGACAAGTCCCTTTAGTCACCCCGGATGCACATCGTACCGCTGATCCAGTTAGTGTTTAGTATAATGTCCCGTTAGTTTCCGTTGTGACGACAGCCGATCGATCTCCGTCTGCATAATATTATGGTGTTAAAAATATACATGCTGCAGTAGTGGCCCGCTTGAATATATTTGCAATGCATTTAAACAATAATGATAATCTTTTATATGTATTTTTTTCTTTTTAGAATTTTAAGTCTCTGCACCAGCGCGAGTCGCTATTATAACGATTTCCGAGAAAAAAATATCTTTGAGTTTATTTTTTAAGGAGAGCGCGTTTTGACGATTATTATGAGCCGTATAGCTACCGCGGTATAGCCGAGGTGGACTCGGGTTGAATGCAGTGACAGTGGGCCAATGTCCCACCAATAGTCATTATCGTAAAATAAAAACGGATCGAGATTATTGGATTTAATGACTATCGCAAATGAAAACGTATAACCGTTGGGATTTTTAGGTTGAATTATCCGGGAATTTTTTTTTGTTCGACGAAGATACTGTTCTTTCTCTTGTACGCATTGTAAATTATTAATATATGACGTACCTTTATGGCTATAATATATTATATGATACGAATTTTATACGAGTCACGAATCGTATCCAAAGTAACATTTTGGGTTGTTCAAAAGCGTTTCAGAATAATATATTGGCGTATTAAAGTTCTAATTATTATACGGCACATCAAAGATTCAAATATATCAAGTTTAACCGTATACATATACATATTATGCATGATTAAACCGAGTACATTTCAACAGCCTATGTTAGGAAATACCCCGACGCCTAAGGTCCAACTTACCAATGGTCATTATCGTGAAAAAAAAAAACGGATCGAAATTATCGGATTTAATGATTATAATATTATCATGCAGATTAAGACGCGTATAACATTTTGAATTTTTGGGTTGAATTGTGTGGGAATTTTTTTTTTCAAACAAGGACACTGTTTTTCTCTAGTACAAGAAATATCGATCATTAATATGACCCCCCGTATAAGTACCATATGGCTATTTTATATAACATATAAACACGATACGATTTTTACACGCCTTGCGAATCCAAAGTAACATTTTGGGTTGTTCAAAAGCGTTTCAGAATAATATATTAGTGTATTACGGCACATCAAAGATTCAAAGATGTACGCGTTTAACTGCATACATGTGAATATTATGCATGATTAAACCGAGTACATTTCAACAGCCTATGTTAGGAAGTACCCCGACGCCTAGGGTCCAACTTACCAATGGTCATTATCGTGAAATAAAAACGGATCAAGATCATCGGATTTAATGATTATAATAATATAATGTAGATTAAGACGCGTATAACAGTTTGAATTTTTGGGGTCGAATTGTGTGGGAATTTTTTTTTTCAAACAAGGACACTGTTTTTCTCGAGTACAAGAAATATCGATCATTAATATGACCCCCGTATATAGGTACCATAATATGGCTATTTTATATAACATATAAACACGATACGATTTTTACACGCCTTGCGAATCAAAAGTAACATTTTGGGTTGTTCAAAAGCGTTTCAGAATAATATATTAGCGTATTAAAGTTGTAATTAATATACGGCACATCAAAGATTCAAAGATGTACGCGTTTAACTGCGTACATGTACATATTATGCATGATTAAACCGAGTACATTTCAACAGCATGTTAGGAAATATCCCGACGCCGTGGGTTATTTCTTACGTATATAATGTAATTATTACACGTTATCGTTTCGAAGTCTTGAAAACGCATACAACTTTGGCGTTTGATGTTTAATCGACCGTCTGACTTTATAACATGACGCTGAAGAATACCTTAAAGTATACAATTACATCGCGTACACGCGTAGAATATCATAGGAGAGTATGCGATTATTCTCTACATTAAAATAATCGTATACAATATATTATACTTAACCCGCGAGGTGTACGATTCATGTGTGTTTGTTGTGTGTAAATATTTTTTATGCAAGAATATGTTTTTACTTTAAATATAATATATAATACATAAGGTGCAACTGCAGAAAGACCTGACGAAAGAAAACAAATGATGTTACTTAAACGTATACGACAAAAATATTGTTGAAATTATAATATGCTTGGTAAATAATTTAAGAAATATACTCATGTCAGCAAATTTGAAAAAAATAAAAATTTGAAAAAAGTTATTACGTTCAAAATTCATTTAATCAAAAAAATATTGATATTTTAAAATATTCTAAAAAAAAACTACTTGACTTAGGTATAAATGTTTTTAGTATCAAAATAATGGTTTTTATAATCAGATTCGCAAATTGGCTATTTTGAATATATCCAAAAAAATTTTAGTTAAATTTTAAATTATTTATTTTCAGTGTTCAAAATAAAAATTATTTTTGCATAATTTATTTGTAGCGGGAAAAAAATCATTAGTTATTTGTTTTTGTGTAATTATTTAAACTTGGATATCGATGCAATATATATATTATAATAGTTTATTGATATAATATTATCATAGAACAATATATTATCTTCGTTGGGCTTAAGTGATAATACAACTGACGATGGAAATATTTTTAAAACAATTGTTTTGATTTCTGAATGTCGCAATAAGAAAATTATTTTAAAAAAAAAAATAAAATACTTCGAACGACAACTTTTGTTTTTTTAATTCAATTATTTTCAAAGTAAAAATGTCTATGACAAGAAATACAGCTGTAAAAGGTTTTTTTGTCAATTAAACTGATTTAAACTTTTACAATGCAATATTAGAAATAAATGTATATTATATATAAAGTAATATTAATATTAATATGTACTTTGACCACCTCTTGATTTTTTTTTATATTTTACTATTGTTATTTATTTATTAAAACTAAACAAACATATTATATTATACTGCATTAATCACTTTTAGTATTGTATTTATTGAGTTTAAATAGTTACTAAATTCAATAGAATTCAGTTGACAACTTGTGTATTGTACCTATAACTTGAAGTAACAGTAACCTGGTATGGTACCTACCAGAATTTTTAAAACTTGTAAAAGAAAGTCACTGTTGATAAACCTGGAAAGTCGATTTTACTGTATAGTTAATAGCTTCAATCGTCATTGAATAGTCACTGTCTTGATGATGTTAAATTTTAATGACCGATAAATCATTTTAGGTACCTGCACAAAAAACATTTCTATACGGTAACGGTTATTGTTTCATATATAACTAGGTAATATTACTATAGATGGATGTACAACAGTAAAACAGTGTGAATATTGTTCATTGCATAACCAATGCAATTATTATGTATTAAGAATAGCTAAACAATTTAAATTAATCTGAATATTTTTTTTTAATTTCACTGTAGGTATATACCAAATAATGATATTTGAATTGGCGACAATAGTCTCATGTCCCTACGAATAATATTTTTTAAATTATAATAAAAAAAACTAAATTCTAAATATTTATTTAAATATAATTTTTTTTTTCAAAATTTAAATTTAATTGTCTAAAAAATATATAAGTAGGTAGTTGTTTGTATTTTTGAAAACGTTTAGGTGCTTGTGATACAAAATCGATTTTCTCAAAATATAGTTTTGCGTGCCCATACATATTCCATGTAATCCGTAAATGTATAATTGTCCATCATTTTTAAAGTACTATGCATTTTTAACCCCTCCAGTACCAATACTAACAAACTTCACCCAATGAAGATTCAAAATTTATTACAGCTTCTAAAGGTGACTTTTATTATAGGATTAAACAATTACAGCAACAATATATGATATAATCCGATAATTCGAATCTAAAAATTAAATTAATACCATGTTTATACACTGATAAGGTTTAGAACACAACACTACGTCATAATATCAAGTATTAAAATAATAATAACAATAATTAACAATAAATGCAATTATACAAGTTTCCACTCAGGAACTCACATTAACAACCGCCTATACGGCTATACAGTATAGAAGCACAACAATTGTCAGGAAAATCGCTGTCAAATAAGCATATAATATAATATAGGCACCTATAGTGGGTACATGATATAATAAAATGTAGGTATATTAAAGTATTTTACGTTCAGTCGAGTTTACACAACCATATTAATATTATTATAGGCTGTAGTGTAAAAGTTTTCATATTAAATATAATACCACTATAATGTTGTACCTATCTATGATAACAATGTAAAATGAAACACACGAGTCTCGAAGCAATAAAAAACATAAAACGCATACACTAATATTCAATGGCCGTTCAATAATAATGATCATCCGTGCCGATAAACTACGATATTATTATTATTATGATTGATATTTCATCCGAATATTATGTGACAGAAAATAAATAATATATGATTGGCAGCACAACACGAAACGATATATAGTAATATGTCCCGCACGTACTTTCCTATTTCCTGTTTTTATTTAATATCACGCCTTTGATACGCGTAGACCAAAACGGTTGAAAAGTGCTATGGGTTCTGTACCGTATCTTTTGATGACTGACGATAAACTATAATGCGACTACAACAAGTGCGAATTTCTGTTGTGATTTATACCAGTTTCGAGAATTCCGGTCTTAAAAGTTTGTCGTGCGATCCCCCCTCCCCCCAGGTTGTCTCGCGCCCACGGTTATCGGTCAATACTTTATTATATATTATTATTATCGTTACCAGGATTTTATCGAAACGTTGTGAATTGTCAGTCGAACTCCGTAGCTTTTCGTATTTGTGCGTCGTCCAAAGCGGCGCACTCGTAAAATCGGAAATATTATTACTCCTCCGGGCCATTACTTTTTGGGTTTTGTATTTTTCTGAAATAAAAAAAAAAAAATCCGACGCCTCTATCGGTTTTGTTATTTAGCGTATTATATACGAACTCCTTGGTGTAGAAGACGGCTCGAGAATTCCTCAGACGACATTACAATTATTATTATTACGTGTATACAGTTTCTATATCATTACACACCGCCGCAGCGACGTCGTTACAATATCGACTATCTGCAGGTGGATTTCCTGCAGGAATGTGTCCGCGTTATATATATATATATATATATATTTAACACGGTACAGGAAGAAGAAAAAAGCGTTTGTAAGACGAGGGTCGTGCACGGGGGACAGCGAGTCGAGGCAAAAAACCCACGAGCTGGACAATAATCGATTACTCGACGGTGGTGGTGTCAGGCCTATATAATATTATAATATATATATAGTAGAATACACTGTGTGACATTTCTGCAGGATGGATCAGAGTTCAAACGCATACCTAACCCTGCACAGCAACTCCACATTATAGGAATGTCGAAAGCAATTGATTTGTACCGACCGACGCTCCGGATTGATAGGCCATTTCTTTATCACACTACGTGTGTTCGCTCTATATATTATTGCTCTTTAATTTTATTTCTTTTGTCTATCGGGGGTTTTGGCCTTTTAGACCACTAAACTCTTTTGCCACTTTTGGCCTTTTAAACCAGCCCTCCAAACAAATTTGCCACCAACTCTCTCTATCCATCGACAACTCTCCCCGGAGTCCGTTCGGTGCTTATACTGCTTCTTCATCCTTTTTTTCCGTCTCCCCGTCTTAACCGTGATCTACTGGACGGAATTTTTCCAACTGGCTCTTCCTCAATACCTCATTATGGCGTTTTCTCCATTCCTCCGTGTTGACATCAACGCAGGGTCCATGAATCATCCTAACTATTTTTCGTTTGAAAACTGTTAATCTTGATTCTACACTTTTATTTATGGCCCATGTATCAGATCCATATATGTTATTATTGGTTCTATAAGTGTCATATATAATTGAACTTTAAGTTTTTTGACCAATATTTTAGACCCAAACATACTTCTTAGGCCAAAGTAACATCCATTTCCCATTTTTAATCTATAATTTACTTCTATAGTTCTATTTTTAAGTCATTATCTTGTGGTTTTATCGAATTAAGACCCACTCTTAAACTATTATTTAATATTAACAGGGAAATTGCCGTGACGTGTACGAATTCGTAAAGACAACCGGATCAGGATCCAATCCTTTTTTCGCCCTTACAACATATTAAATCAAATAATATATTTCCAAGTTTTATCGAACAAGAAAACAATCAATAAGGCGACGGTTCCAGGTCTATAATATCTATATGACTATATGTACTATTACAATATAGAATAATACGCTGTGTAGTGACAATATATCGGGAGGGATTAGAGTCCAAACTTATATACCCAACCCTGAGCAGGAACCTCGAGGAATGTCGAAAGCAATTGATTTCTAAGGTGCGTGAAGCTAGAAACTAGACGGATTACCGGAACCTTCAAAGGCCTTTTCGTTATCATACCATAATGCGTTCGCTCTATCGGTCTTTATTTATAATATTAAGTATTAACGGAAAACTTGTCGTGACGTGTATGGGTTCGTAAAGACAACAGGATTCAGGATCAATCTTTTTTCTTCCTTCTAACATATTATACTGTATTAAATAAAATAATATTTCTAATATTTCTAAGGCGGATCATAAAACTCGACTGAGTGTCGATGAGGTTTTTACTGTTATAATAATATAGTAAAGAACACTTTGTGGTCACATGTCTGGGGGATCAGAGCAGACATATACCTAATCCTGCGAGGGAGCTCGCGGAATATCGAAAGCAATTGATTCGTTATACCGACCGACGAGCCGCGGATCCTAACCAGGATAGGCCCCTGTTGTCATACTATATATGTACAATATGTACATATTTGATCTTTGGTTATAATATTGACACACAACTTGTCATGATAGGTTCGTAAAGGTCAGGATTCAGCGATCATTTTTTTTGCCATTATTACATATTAATTAAAATAATGTTTCTAATTTTTCTCGAATGAGAAGGATATTCGTATATTCGATATTCATTTATAAACTATATAATATTTCACACATAGTATACAATATTACACGTAGCTAGTATACAAAAATAATACAACTTGGCCAAAGCCAATTCGTCTTACCCATTTTCTAAACGTCTAGTTAACAAATGTTAAACTCGTCACGAAATGCATTTCGAATTAAACCGAAATCTGATTTGTACCGCTTCTTAATAATTATGTATTTTATTTTCACGAAGTTTTACAATGTATATTCATCAAAACATGATATAGAGATTCTATAAAAAGTTGGACCCTAAATAAAATTATATAAATTCTCACCATCGTGATCGTTTGAAATCAATTCAACACATTAAGGCCTAAATTGAATATTGAAATTTTTTATATCCAGTTTCCAGTATCCATCATAGATATATTACATGAAATATTCAAATATAGGTAGGCAAGTACTGTAAATACAATTTAATTTGAATTTATTGCTTCATACTAGTATAGTGTATTGTGTATTTGTGTTTACCATAAATATAAAATTTAATGTTATAAGATACCGTGGATATAGAAGAACCGTATTGAGGTCTGCTAATTATCTAAAATTTTTGATTTTCAAAACCACAGATTATATGCAATTTAAACAGCGTCGATATATTATAAGCTCTTTTAGCTACATTTTATTAAATAATCTGTACGATTTTTTACTTTACAAAATAATATGTCCAATCGAAAAATAATATCATCTATTGTATATTATAATATGATCGAATGACGTAACAGTACCTGAAGCATATTCAATCTTAAAATGTAATATTCCCTATCTGATTATTTGACAGTTTTTCGTAATACTTTACACATAGTAAATTGAACAAATGAGTTATAGTTTGTGTACTGACGTATACGTGAAGTCTGACAGTTCACAAAACAAATTCATGATAGTCCATAAATCAGTATTTGTGCGCACACCTCACTATTACATCGCGTTTTATAATATTTGTAAATGTATATAATATATACGTCAATACGTGTGTGTGTGTTTGTGTTATATATGTTTGGTTTATAAAATAAAATAGGTATGTCGGTATGTACTTTACTTGGATCATTAATTAAGAAGACGTGGTACACGCATGTGTTGACTCCGTCTTACTCACGCATAACATGGTAACATAACATAGATAGGTACATACTTTAAGTAAAGAAAAATCCATTTTACTCCGTTATTTTTAATATTAGAGCGAATACCTACAATCTATTTTGTACAATTTAGATGTAAAAAATATGTTATCCAGGGCCCCTAGTAGGTTTTTAATAAACTATAATACATTTTTAAAATTTTAACTCTGAAGCAAGTTATGGGCTTTTTCAAATTTAAAAATCCGTCCAAGTGTAGTTTGTATAAGTAGGAATAGGTATGCCATAATATTATACTCCGTGTAAACATCTAAACTCACCATATTATAACCGTCAGTACATATTGACAGATCTACGAGACGCGTTGCTTTATGACAACATATTTTAACAATCGTTTGACCAACAATGGCGAGCAAACAACAACACAGAAAACAGTTTATTTCACAATTGTAACACAATTAATTTAATAACCAACATTTGATTGGAGAAATAAAACATTGTTTCTATTAAACATGTCAGTTTGAAGTTTTCTCAACCCTTCGAGGGCCGAATTAATTTTGCCAGTGACACTTCCAAGACCTCTTCTTTGACATTTGTCCAATATTATTTCGCAGATCGTCTTTGGATTTTTTTTAATTTTATAATTTACTGGCAACACTGTGGAATCTTCTGATCACTATTATTCAAAATATTACAATACATATTATAATATATTATTATTTTAATTCGAACAACAAGGAATAATTTTATACACCAGTGATTTCCAACCTTTTTTCGAATCAATGCACCCTTTTTAAAATAAGGTTTTCCCGTATCACTCTTCCTTGAAGACAAGTAGGTTTAATAAGGACCATTAAGGAAGTCGCCACAATATTTTGGGTTTCCAATTTATTTTTTAACCAATAATATTTTGAAGTGCCACTATAAATATACTGCAGTTCACTATATCACTGTGACGCACACGTTGGGAATCCCTATTCTACAACAAATTAATTAAAAAATTAAAAAATCAACAAAATACAAATTAATTCAAAGGTTTTGAAAAAAAACCATCAAATACACAAAGTATAACTCTGTATAAGGCATAACATTTGTATAAATAAACACGTATATTCTAAAATAAAATATTAATTGTTTACGTAAATACCGTATATATTTTTAAATTCATTTAAAGTGTTGACAAAACTTATGTTTCACTGAACGCAACTTTATTTACAAGTGTGAGTTGCAAAAAAAATAAATAAATAAATAAAAATAATAATAATTGTTCGTGTCATCCTAGTCATCCTATATTAAAAATATAATTAAAAATATCATCCAAACATCTTAGATAAGAATATTATTAATATTATGTGTATGAATTTTATTTTTATTTATATATTTATTTTTATTATAACTCACGCATGTCCTTAGGATACTATTGTAAATTGGAATTTTATTCCGTTAATAAAATATTATTATTATTGAAAAGGATGAAATAAAATGTTTACAAAAAAACACGTTTAACCTCTACGTCCATTCACAAAATAAAAAAAAAACCGTTTTTTAACTAGTTTTTCAATCCCAGGAAATTTTGAACTCCAAAGTTTATTTTTAAATAAGGGAAAAATAATTATTTTTAATTTGTTTTTCGACACTTCGCTTTTCATTTAGGTATAGTTGGGTAACTTTACTCGTTCACAGGAAAAATGTCCAACGATAAGTACCGTATTCATTATTTTTATAAAAATTGTGTATGTGAATAAATTATGTTCAATTATCAAAAATAATAATAATATAATTATCTTTCTTTCTGTTTATCATTCCATCCAAACCGAATGGACATATCTTATAAATTATAAATACAATAAGTTGCGGCGAACTACTGCACTGCATACGTGTACGGAAAGGGGTGGAAATAACTTTAGCGATTTCAATAATAGACTTTTGGTGTTCATAGATGACCCGAGTGATGATTATTTTTTTACTCCCCTGGAATAACTGGAATTCCGTCGGATCCCTTAGAGAAAGGAATTTCACTTCATATAATGAAGGCCTCATTTTGCTGACAAACCGTTCGCACACATTCGATGGTATGAGCACTTTTGGGAGTATAATAATAATATATAAATAGAAATAACCAAAAGGTTATTCGAACTATTCGACAAGATTGATTTTTGGGACATTATAAAAAAAAAAGTTGTATCAATAATAAAGCCAACAAAAATAATATGTGCTAGCGAGAAATATAGTATAATATTATTATAAAACAATATTATTGTTTGAAGGACAATAAACGAATATATAACTATAATATTATTAAAACAATTTTCGATTTTAGTAGAGAACGAAACATACAAATACAATAATAATATATAAATAACATGTGAGTTATAAATTGTCGCGTGAAATCAATAATATATAGAACAGAATGACTGTGTTCGAGTAGACTTGCAACTCAATTAATAAACAAAGCTTCATCAAATCGGCTATTATTTTTTTCCAAGTTAAAATAAAACGAAATCAATATAATATAATAATTATTACGTGTTATTTACAAAGCGAGTTATAAGTATTTTAAGACGGACAAACAGTTTACAAATTTAAAATACACATAACTCGCTTTTAAATTAAAATATGATAAAAAGTCTATGTCATTGTCTAGGTAAAAGTCTTACCTTTAAATTTTATAAGAGCTCAATTCGCTCCAATTTTTAAACTTACGGAGTTAAAATATAATATGTGTTCTGCTGAGCATAACGTTTGGTATGTTACTATCGCTTGTAAGACGGAGACGACAATAATGTCACTGTAACGTCCCCTTATAATAATTCAAATTGCATATTTAAGTGTGTTTACAATATATGATTTGACTAGATTAGAGTTTGTTGATGAGGTTGCATTTAGTGATGTATTTGATGATACATGGAGTTTGTCCTTCATCGAGGATTTCTTTGATGTTGTGCGGAAGGTTGAGAGACTTGCGTGTTGGTTCATAGATGGGGCATTCTTCGAGTATGTGTTTTATAGTGA
>WHPZ01578244.1:0-11438 GCA_016617965.1 Macrosiphum rosae
TGTGGACTGATTTATCTAAAAATATAATCTGCCTTTCTTCTGACCAAATATAGAAAAATTGTGTACAGAAAGAAACATTTTTAATGATAATACGCGTAAATGCTGTTTCATTAATGTGTACCTAGGTTATATTGCTTTGTTATCTGTACCTTATCATCTACAAAATGTTCAGTTTTATTTTTTGATTTCAATGAGATAATACAATATTAACAAATTATGTAATAGTTATATTATGTTGTTCGGTAATCGGTTATCTGTTATGGTTGTTAGATGGAATTAAATAGGAATGCCAAACAAAAGCTGTCATCATGTTTTCTACGTATAGGTATATTTGATAAAACGATAATACAGTAGTCAGTTGTAGGTGTGTACTATTATTATAATGATTATTCTATACTTGATTCTTTACATTAGTCGTTAAAAATCGAGCATTTTCGGGTTTTTGATCTCGTGCCTAATTATTTAATTATATTGGTAGTTAGGTTCATTTTGATTGAAATAGCAATCCATAATATAATATAATTACATTTATAATAACGTTAGGTGGAATATTAGATCTTGTTTTACAATGCATGATTGTGAATAATATAATGTACTTGTTGTCTTTATGTAATACCATTATATTATTATACACTCATATAATTTTATCTACCACTGTCATTTCCTACTAGAACGTATTCAGCAGCACTTGAGCTTCAATGAACAATTATTTTATACGGTTACAGCGTTCACACCATTTATGTTTTTTTATAGAACTATTAATCCTCAGTAACATTAAAATGTGTATGTAATCGGCTAGTAAGTACAACATAATATTATACTTATACCAGTTCTTTTTTATAATAACGGAAAAGGTTTTGTCGTACACACTTTTTATTTTCTTAAATTGATGGGAAAATATGCTTTTAACAAAAATATATAATATATATTTTTTTTTTGATAATATATGGTATAGCGTCAATCGGATATTGATTGGTCACGAGTACAATATGCATCTAAATCTAGGACTAAAGGTTACATTATTACGGATTAATTATGTATCGATTAAAGCGATATAATACAACAGTTAGATGTATACTTAATTAATTTTATATTCAAACACTAAGTACATAGTAAATGATAATTTTTAATATTTATACTTTATTAATATTATTATATTACAAAATATTAGGGGATATTTCTAAATACTGGTATAAATGTGAAATCTGTTATATTAATTATGGAATTACTTTATAATTTATATAAATGCTGAGAGGGTATATTATGTTATACAACTATTGATCCATTAAAGAAAGTACAAAACTTAATTTTTAGGGTAAATATAAATATGTGAACTCTGGCAGGTAATACGTATACTTGTATACACATTACACCTCTATAGTTGGTTTATTCTATATCTTCCTCTGAAACAGGTCTATACTTTTTTTGGGGGGAAACATAGAATTTATAAAAAAATATAATTATCGCGTAGATATATACATATAGAGCATAGATATACATACACTGTATTACTATTATAATCTGTCTAAGATTAATTTAATTAAAATATATAAGCGATATTATTCCTATTTTCCTACATGTGTGCTACAACATTCTAAATATTTCAAGAATTCTAGCAATTATAGAAGTATATATTTATTTTAAACAAAAATAAATTCTATTATTGCATATGATTTATGAACGAAATACTAATATAGGTTTCATTGAAGCTTAAAACGTGGGTAATAATAATATAATAATTAAACATATGGTTTTCATTGGCATCGTACATGGCGTAAACTACTTGTATATAATATCTAAAATCGCTTTCGTATAATGTAGGTGAGTTTATGATTTTCAAAACAGTCATAAAATGTAATTTTAGTTTAACGTTTTGATATTTATGTAAATTATGTGGTTTTTGTTCTGTTTGTACTCTGGATTAACGACTTATTATTTTTTTAATAATCCGCTAAATTAGTTACCTATAATCTTATCGTTAACTTATATGATTTTATTTTTTACACGTTGTGTAAACATTCTGAAAATGAATAGCACAGTATAAACTTTTGGCAAATTAAGACAAATATGAGGATATTGTGGCCAAGGACAATGAGCGTCCTAGTAGGACGACTGTGTTACAAATTGTAATATTAACAAGGATCTGCCCATAATACGTAGGCGCATATTGTGTAATTTAATATGGCTTATCGGTACATTATGGGCCCACGGCTTAAGAATGACTGACTCTTTAAAAAAAAAAAAAACAATTTCGGTCATGTTATACGTCCGGCGAAGAGTAAATGTTTTACATTTTAGTATTTTACTAGCTTTATTCCTGCAGTGTAAATATTTTATATGATCGGTACCTAATCACTGTAGAACTCAATGAAATTATATTAACTGTTATATTTTATGTGTATATATTGTAAAATAATAAATTGTTACCAATGTAATAAAAATGTAAAATTGTATTTTATGTGTTTTTATTATAATATCAAGTATGGAACTGCAGTGTTTCATTTTCATCGATTTTCATTATTTTTAATTTTCTTTGTTTCTTGTTTAGTGCACTGAAATAAAATTAAAATAATTGTTGCCATAAATAACACTATCTTTTTAGCGTGCTCATAAAATATTGTACACAGTTAATATTTTAATTATTAATAATAAAAAAATACTTTTTTTTTATCTATTTTAATATAGAAATACGTGTTTATACCTACATTAATTTTTTTTTTTTCAGGTCTTTGACCCTCTGATGACAATTATTTGAGTGAGTATTGCAAAATATGAGTTACATTGTCTATGATGATATTTATATGTTTGATTGTGCATATAAAATTGTCTGATACTTATAATACTTATAAATTTTAATATTAATTCATTTCTGAGTTAACATATACCTACCTACCTACATCATATTATATTATGAGTTATGACGTAAAATAAATGTTTTGTCTGTGACTTGAACCAATTTATCTCAAAATTATATTTACTCTTAAGATCGTTGTAAATCATGATAAATATGAATTAAAATCTTGTCGATTTTCCGACTTTTCATGTGAAATTACAATAGCTTGAGAAGATTGTGTTTTCATAAATAAAACTTGATGATATTATTGCTTAGCACGAGTTATACGATGAATCCCGATAAGTATATATATATACTATATATATATTGTATTTATTTATATTACTTGACTTTCGTCGTTTAATAAATTAGTTTTCACGTGCAACTGTGCGAGTGGTGTCATGTTACGGTTCAAAATAAATCGTATTTACGCAACTTGAAAATTAGTATAAGGTATACTCAAAAATATTATACAAAAATGAGACGTCGCGAGACCGCCTGGCAGATATTAAACATCGAAATAATTTTGCATAGAAAATATGGTTGAAAATCGAAAGGATGGAACATTAAAGGAAATAATCAAAAACAAAATATTCAGATTTTTTTCAGTGCATAAAGATGTTTTGAGCTTTGCGGCTTGCGTATTGCGTTCGTAGAGCCAGCAGCCGGCCTGACCCATCGCATTAGATGTTTCAAATATAATTTGCAAGTATCCGTAATTGTTCACGAACATAAGAAAGCGAGGAAAGATTATTTTATTGATTTCGATATTAATTGATTTGATGCACGGAGATAAAATATGAAAATGAGTACGTCACCAAGACTTAAAATATGACAGAAAAAAGGTTTTATTCTCTAATGAAAAATACCAGGATTATGTACATTGTAGTATTGTACGGATATTGAGGATTTATCGATTCCGCGGAAACATCCGGTTTTAAAAACGGTATTTATCGGACTCCATTGATTCTGCTGGCTACTGTTCATACTAAATACCTTTCGGTACAAATGTACATTAGTGTGTTATTTATGTCTACACATTTAGACCATTTAGTACTATAGCCAACAAATTTAAACGGCATTCAAATTAAATTGTAATCAATATACTATTTATGAATAATATTATTATGCATTTATTAATAAATGATAAACATACTTAATTATATCAAACCTATTTACAACACTGTACCTATACTAGCAGGACTAGCTGCTATCCATTTTTCTTTTTTTTTTTGTACCTATTCGATTACAATTTCATTAATGAAACTAATGCAATTATATTAATATTTATTTAATTAATTCAAATTTATTTTTGACTTCATCCGGATATTAGTATCTAATATTAAATGTATTAAATAATCAATACTTTAAAGTTTAATGTTCAAAGTATTTTATGTAAACTGTAATATGCAATTAGCCTATATATTATTTTTTATATTATTTTTGTTTGGCTATATTATTGTGCTGGATTTTTTTTCGCTGATCGATACTGTGTAACCATTTTATTTTAAATTTAAATTTAAATTGTTTTATTTTATTTGTGTTATAAATTAATTAATGTAAATAATTATTTCAGTAAAATATGAAATGCTAAAACGTATGACTAGTGACTGCCATTTTGATAAATGTATGACATTTGAGTTTCAAAATAAACAGTAGCCGGCGAGGTTGAAACAAATTTACAGAATTTATATACATTCAGTATATTCCAGAGCCCATTTGCATAGGAAACAAAGTTACACTTGAATTTTTTGACATTAACCAAAAAATCAATCCTGTACCGGAGCACCAAGTAATTATAGTGATACTATCATGGTATAACCATGCATAACAAAACTGCATCTTATAAGGCTATTAATAACTATACACTCACAATTATGTTATACCTATAAGTGTGATACCAACTATGGTACTCCCGATGAAACAAAACTTACAGCGAGGGGCACAAGTAATATAAGTAATGAAAATATACCTCTGGGTAATTGTAATAACAGACATAATCAATATGTAGCTACTATAATGGTTTCCGTACTTTCCTAAACATTCATATTCAAATTGGTACCAGCTATTTTAGCAGCTCACGTCCGAATTAGTTCTCACTAGGATTTTGCAAATAAATTGTAAATTTCACACTGCAGCGTTGTATGAGAAAAAGGCGAAATGCAACGAGATAGTATCGTTTAGAGTGCCTTGATAGAGATAGAGATGATACCTCAAGGCACTCTAGTATCGTTATGATTCTGGTCATATAATAAAATATTTTCCATCATTTATGAGCGGGTATATAAATAATGAACATTGTAAAAATTATTGGCATTGAAATTTGAATGAAAATGTTTAACTGCAACTATACTAAATGTACTATATACTATACAGTCAATATAATCTGTCTGTATAAAATACGAAGGCAAATTGTATACCTAGTTTTAAAATATAGGAACTAATTTGGGTACTCCTTCGTAACAACCCGACATCGTTTCGAGTCCAATATTTGAAATTCCGGATACAATTTTATCTTGACTATCCTGCGACAATGGTATATAACAGGGAAACCGGGGCACTCTCCGACGTTCAAATCCATTTTTTTCACCCTATTCGTCCCACCTTTTCTGCGACTATATTGTACTATCGGAAACCGGATTTTATCTTTGCGCGGGCGTAGTAGTTTCTCGCGATTCGTCTATTTCGTATATTAACGCCGTGAGGTGCGGGAGTACTTACAGGATTTTTGATTCCGTCACTAACTGCTTTAAAATATATTACAAATCCGCCCTCGTCGTACATAACTCATGCTGACACGCGGGTGCATAATGTTTTCAACGCATCAGAAAACGAGTAGGTAACAACTAAGCCGTTCAGACACGACTGTAGTACATAATGTCTCCATAGAAATGTACCCACCCTAAACATTTGAGACACCCTGCTAGTACCCGGCCTACATTATCAGACACCACACTTAGTTGGTTATAGACCCGCAAAACATATACTGTCGTATTTAATATATTATATATCATTATAATAACACGGTAAAACACGTTCGTACACTCTAAACAATGCATTAATTATGTAAGTAAGTGTTACCTACATACGTAAACGTAATAAAAGACAGTAAATCATTAATACTACCGTGATCGCATCGCCTATATACCTACTATAACACAATTATGAACCCAAGAAATATTGTATCCGGTCCGTGTTTTGCATTATGCTGTTTGAAGATTGATAAATGGTAGGGTTTAGTTAACTATATAGCTGGTCTTTAGAGTTAGTTTCATTGAATCGATTAGATAGATCTCTAGTGTTTTTTTCAAAAACAAAATATTGTTGAGATTATTTCTAAAGCTTTTTTTTATGGACTATCATTTATCAATGATTGGATAAGTTATTTACCAGCTATGCCAACAGAGAATGATTTTTTTGAAAATTTTCCTCGATTATAAAAATAGGTATACCGATTCCATATTATCTATAAAATACACTTCTTTACTAATTTTTCTTCTAGTTATCTAATTTATATAAAATTTAAACATATTATATATTATTGATTTCCTGACTGAACAACAAAAGTTTTTAGATATGTTTAAAACTTAAATGTGTATATAATACGTTATCCTTATCAGTGATTTGAATAAACTACGACACTTTTCGCTTCCAGTTATATGCATTACTTATCTTATTTTTTTACACATCACTCAGTAGCAGTGTAACTTTGTTACATAATAAGGAAGAAAACAAAGTAAGCTTCTGGAAAGAAATTCCCTTCTCACTGGCACTAAAATGAAATCTACATGTAAATTCGATATACTCTTGACATGGGTATTATTAAGAACTTATTGAATATATTTTGTCAACAAATAATATAATAAATAAGATTCTATTAATTTAAATAAAAAAAAACCAAGATGAAACTTAATTAGATACCTACTATACCTACTATATTACCTATTATTATTTAAATTTGAAATTATATTAACAAATACTAAAAATTGAAATTTAACTTTAAAAAATATCAAAATAGTGCTATACGTTTTATGTTTGATTGTTAAACATTAATGTTAAATTGTTTAATACCTTATAATAATACCTTTTGGTAAATGTTTTTTTAGATACAACTGTATTTTATATCACATATTTGGTTTTTACTTTTACAAAAAATGTGACTTTTTAAATTCGTTAGATCAAAATGTACGATATTCTCATCTACATATAATATGCGTGATCACTATGCTACATTTTAGTGATTCAATTTCGCACATTGGTCTATAATAATTTCAAAAAAAAGAAAACACTTCAACTACAAATAATAATAATATGATTTCTGTTGGTTTTATCAAACGATATAGGTAGTTTATTTTGACATATTTAAAAAAAGTATACATTTAATTAATGAGCTAATACAGATTTTCCCTTTTATAATATTTGAAGGTACTATATAGACATATTGAATAATAAAACAATGTTCGTTACTCCACTAGATTCCCTTAGAAATGTTATCTCGGGATCGTCGGTTACGTTCTCATTGCGGTACATCCTCTTAAAATTACACTAAAATAGTAAATTATAAATTTAGTTTTAATGAACAAATTGTTTAACTCGTGCCTAAGTTTCTTCAGTGGTTCATTCCATGAAACATATTTTATTTAATTTAATTTTTCCTTTCATACTCATTACAGACTGAAAAATGACTCTAAAAATATTATAGATGTATATAATATTAATTACTATACGTTATACTTTTGTTTATTCTACGATAGTAAAAAAAAGTGTTTATTTTTGACGCAGCAGCTGCTAAAGAACAATTATTTCTACAGTGATCTAACGATTTGACCTTAGTATGACGGTTTATGAAATGTATTATAATTCAGTGCACTATTTTAGATGGCGTAATAATATAAATATTTATCTTATGTGGTTTGAGTAGTAAAAAATACATATGGGGGGGGGGAAGCGCAAAAAACGAATGTGACATTGTATAATATCGTATTACGAGCAAATCACGATTGCATGTAATCGAAATTATTTCTTAGATCTTTTTTCCATGTTAAAAGTTCTTTTGATACTGCATGCAAAAATCAGCAAGAAATATGAGCAGACTTATGGGATATGGTTTAATGTTTATATGGGGTTATTTATATTTTAGTAGATATCCAATTCATATGAATTATTTAATTTATTGTGTAATTATTTGATGTTTTTCCTGTTGACACCACTTTTTTTTATATCTCACAAACCCTTGACCTTTATCATATATTCACCATCCCTTAACACTTATTCGATATAAGTTCATTCATGTGACAACACTTCAAATAAGTTATAAATGATGTCGATAAAAACAGAACATATTACAATAATAACGAGAAATAAAATTATTTTTAGGTCTTGTTGAGTTAACATCTGAAAAAGTTTATATAATTTTTTTATATCATACGATATCGAAAACCTTGTGCCGTACCTATAATATAGATACATGAAATGCGTTTCTTTTTCAATTCTAACGCTACTTCAACACAAGAATTATTGGGTTTTTAATGTTATAATTGTCAATTTAATTTTCTCTATGAAGATGAAAGTTATGTTTTCTTAAATTAAGCTTGAATTATGTGGATGTGTATGTAGGTAATGTATCATAAAAAATGTATACATCATGGCAATTAAATAATTAAATGATTATGTCTTAATAATAATGTTCATAAATCATAATATAGGGTTTGATTGAAATTGACAGTTTTCAATATTATAACAGGCCCAAACAATAAAATATAAATGTTAATAGATGCATTATATCACTAAAACATATTTTTTTTTATGTTAGGCAATGCACATTTTTAAGATTTAATATCACTCCTTTCACTAAAGCATAATACGTCTACTTATTTTAGCATAACTTTTAATTATTGTTTTTACTATTAGAAATACAGATTTTAAAAATAATATTTTATAATAATAAAAGAACCGCGGGGTGCAATCAATTGGCGATTTCCTTCTCCTATATCCTTCTATTTATTTTGCCAAATTTTCTTATTGCATTTCTATATGTATATACAAATTGTAAATACTCATTTTTTCGTGATAATAATAATACAAGTGAAATAAGAAATATTTAAACCAGATTTTTTTTCTTGTTTTCAATAAAAAAGAATCACTTAAAACAATTTATCAAGTTGTTAGGTATATAATTTATATAATATATAATCTTCTTTTATTTATATTTTAAATTTTGTTTTATTTTATAATGATTTTATTTATTTAACAACAATATTATTCTATATAGTTAAATTTGTACATTTATGTATTAAAGTTTGTTTCGTACACAAATATTAATCAACATATTCAAACTTTAATATATTTATGACCACGGCTTATTTTATAGGTATAGGTATAGTAAAGTAGCTTTTTGGGACGAAGGCTAATTTTATAGGGTGGTTAGAGGCCCCTTTCATGTATATATCTTTCTCTGTTAATATTGATGTACATAATTGGTGAATAAACGATATAGGGCTGAGTGGAAGTATTGTGACAAACAGTTCCCACCGGTCTCTATGTTTTGAACGGGGGTATGCATGGTATATAGGTATAGTAATTATTAGTATTCAGTAATTACTAGTGTTACCTACCTAATTAAAATATTTACTTATTAAGTAATTGTTTTAAATTGTTCATAATTTAATTATCATAGACATTAAAATTGTAGAACATTTATAATTTTAAATCTGAAAACTTTATTTCCATGTTTACCGGTTTGAAAAAATTTTCAAATTATAGCTTATATAATATCAGATAATATTGGATTAAGTATATTTTTGATGATTATTTTTTCAAACAAAATAAGAAAGGTAATAATACGTAAAAGTAAACAATATGTTTTAAAAGTTTTTATTGTTTAATTGAATTTTACTTTAAAATTGAAATTAATGAAATGAAGTAAGTACTTTTTAATATTTCCATTATTTACTTTTGTTGTTTGAAAAACAATTTATAAACTATCTTCTTTCACAGTTTCTTGAAAAATATTATGTTTGTCAACGTATCAACTACCTACCTATCTATAACTATTGTCTATTAATGGTTAGATTTATTATATCTGCATCTATACCCGATACGTTATTTGAGTCTATAGTGACTTTATAAGTATTTATGTTATATTTTAATGTGTCGAAAGTGATTCAAAATTAATCGAAAGGGTTTAAATCGTAACTCTCTTGAGGAATGTTTCTTTATTATTATGTGTAACTATTATGTGAAAGGAAAAAATATTTAATGAGTTGCTGGCGGAGTGTAAATCAAAGACTGGAAAACAACTTTAGCGACTGTTTTACGAGAGGTTTTTCGGAGTTAACTCGATATACGTAAAACGTGTACGTTGGGTGTACTCACATTAATTGTTTGCTAACAACACATAATACTATTTAAATTTCGAAAGCAACCTATATTTACACGATCAAGCTCGTTTTGGTCGACTATTGTGGTTTACGGCTCGGACAATAATGTACATCAACTTCCCCGCCGAACGGGATCACAACATTTTTTAATGACTTCCACAAATGCATGTAATGGAATGAAAAAATCTATAAAAATGTTGTAATATCGATTATGTACCATTAATTGTTTTGTTGATATTAAAAGTTTTTTCCCGAGATTCGTGGGCAAGACGTAGTACGACAACAAATTACAAGCCTTCTGCGTACCTTATAACACTCGTTTCTGTTACATTACACTACTGATATTTTTTGCATACTATTTAGAGTATTATAATACTATTGGGTACCTATATTATATTTTTATTTCGCCTCAAACACAAAGCTCATATGAGTATAAAAAACTATAGTATGATGTGTGAAGACATTTTTTCGATTATTTTTTTTCGATTTAGTTTTTCCCTAGAATATATAAAACGTCCAAGATCAGCAATTGCCAGTGATAGACAAATTGCCCTATAATACTTCAGTGAACTATTGGAGAAAACAACCTTTTTTTTTTTTTAATAAATAAACAGGAACGGGTGGGAACTGTTTAGCACAATACTGCCACCCGAGCCCGTATCGTTTATTCACCGTTACTACAAAATACAAATATGATATAATATACATACGTGGGGGCCTCTAACCACCATAGGTATTTGGCCTTCGGCCCACAAACTCACCATTAAAATAATCGCGCCTGCCTAACCCGCTCTGCATCCTCCTTCCAACCTTTTGTTGGCAGTTTATCTCGACTTATTGTGTTCGATAACGTCTATGCTTTTTGCACTGCAACTACTTAAATCCACTATAAAGTCTGCTTGGGTGTCACTCATCATATATGACGAGAAATCGTATATTTTCACTGTATACGTTTACGCGTACGGAGTTTTTGTTGATTTGATAATGCTTAGCTTTCGTTTGGTAGTAAAAGAGGTAGGGAAATATTTCCCGTTCCCGAGGCGTGTAATTTAATTGAATGTACCTACCTATCTGAAAAATTGTAAAAACAATTGTTGATAATATATGTATAATAATATATAAAATATAATAATATCTCCAGTGTTCCGTTCTGTATTGAAACATACATTAACGAATGCAATTTTAGTTTATAATACATTTTATTTTATACATTATACCGTGTTTTA